>CAUYRH010086117.1:0-15569 GCA_963574655.1 Perodicticus potto
TTCTTACTGCTATTTGATCTTTGACAAGCCAATTAAAAACATTCAGTGGGGAAAAGACTCCCTATTTAACAAATGGTGCTGGGAAACCTGGCTGGCGACCTGTAGAAGATTGAAATTGAACCCACACCTTTCACCACTAACAAAAATAGACTCACAATGGATTAAAGATTTAAACTTAAGACATGAAACTATAAAAATACTAGAAGAAAATGCGGGGAACACTCTTGAAAGCTTCGGCCTGGGCAAATACTTCATGAGGAGGACCCCTTTCCCTTTATTAAAAATAAACATCAAACTTCTGTTGTCTTCAAAACTCTCTGAAACAGTTTCAGAAGAAGAAAAATAAGTCCAAATTCATTTAGGAAATTTGAAGTCTGGTAAGGCAGAAAAAACACACCAAGGATGTTAGGTGTATCTAATAAAAGGAAACAATACCTTTAATTGTGAAACAGTGTTGAAGAACGTTTATCCCGATTTCTTATCAATTTTAGATAAATGAAGAGATTTCCCATTTGTCAAAACAATAGTGATGGAGATGGAGAGAACCATGGACCCTCATTTTTTCAAACAGGCAATGAGAAACAGTCATTGATAAAATGATTAAATTGTAGTTAAGTCTGCAGATGTTTTTTGTTTGTTTGCTATCAGTCCGAGAAGGATATTATCTATTCTTCATGAGGTAGCATCTGAAATCTCTGGCAAAGGCTCTGACACGTTGGAGTGTGTAGTAAGCACAGCGGCCACCCTGTATGTTTTACCTCCTCACCTCTTTCCTACCCTAACACTTGCCACCCTCTCCTCAAAACCAAAATGATGTAAGCCAGTTTCTCCTGACATACCTTCAGCAAACAGTGACTCACGACCTTTGTGGTGGCAAGGACTGTGCCAGATGCCAGGGATTTAGATGCGAGTAAGAAAGCTCCTATCCATTGGCCTTTTTTTACTGGACTTTTCCTGGTGCATTTACAGTTGCCTCTGCGTTCCTTGGCAGCATTTCTCCTGGATTCTCATTCTGACTCTTTAACTCTTCTTGGTCTCTTTGTAGGAATTTTTTCCTTTACCTGCTTTAAATGTTGGGATTTCTCATCCTCCTATTCTTCTCATTTTACTAGAGCTCTCAATGTAATTCTGGTTAATTATGTAATCTGATTGTTAATTATGTAATCGCAACATAACTTTTATCGTACTCTGACCTTCCCCCCTGGGTTCCAGATGTGTTTACATTCATCGTCCAGTAAACATCTCACTATGATATTCCTTAGGAATTTTAAGCTTCACGAGCCCCAAACTGGTTTCATTTTTTAAATCTTCCTACTTCAAACTGTTTTCCTCTTCTGAGATTCTCAGCGTGTGGTAATAGTAGGCAATAAGCTAACTAAGCCAATTCTAGCTCATCCTTCCTCTCCACCCTCTCTGGTTACCAATCATAGACACTGGGTCTTTTTCCTAACCCTCTCCAGAATTACCGCCATTGTGCAGAATATATACAAGGATACCTTATTAACTATGAAAGTGTAGATGTGGTTTATTCATTATTTTCAGGCACTGTTTGGTAAAGTGTCTTGTACTTAAAAGAAAATAAATAAAAATTGAGTTTTTCAACAGGGGAAAGTCAAGTCACTCACAGATGCACCTTTGGGACTTTGGGCAAGGTAACGGCATATGGGTAAGCTCCAGGCCTTTTGCTCCCCCAATTTCCACTCCATACCAGTAGTGGCTCAAAGGACTAGGGTCCTGGCCCCATATGCCGTAGGTGGCGAGTTCAAACTCAGCCCCAGCAAAAAAAAAATTAGCCTCAGAGGTAGCTGTCTCTGTATCCTTATTTTTGCTATCAAGTCTTCTCCTTACCCATAATTCATTTTCCATATTGCTTCAGAGAGATTCCTGTAAAGCGAATCTGACCCATTCTTTTAAAACTTACGAAATAGTTTCCCATGTTACAGGTGACCCTCCAGGAGGTCCTCTCGTTCATCCTGCCTCACAATGCCCCCTTAAATTTTATGTTTTATGGAGACCAGCAATGTGTTTTGTTGCCTCTTCCACACCATTCTGTGTTCTGTACATGTTTTTGCTTTATGCCTGCAGTGCCCACCTAGCGAACCTCTATTCATCTTTCAATCCACCAAGATTCAAATCAGCTTTCCCTGAATGCCCTTACCGTCACCCTTACCCCCCAAATTGTGCGGTTTTTCCTAGTAAAATACCAAATGGATCTCAGTCATTCGACTTACCGCTTTTATTGAAATTAGCTCTTCTGTCTTTAATGCCCTAGAAAGTGGGACATTTAGGGGAAGGAATAGGTGGAAGGGTTGGGTGGAAGAGACAATAAAACTGGAAAGGCAGCATGATTCTGGGTCACAGAAGTTGGAATGCCATGTTGTGGAGCCCTGCACAACAGGCGTTCAATGTGATGAAACCTGTAGGTTTAAAAGCATTTATCACAGGTACTGTGAAACAATGGGAAAAGCAGGGCGGACTTTTGTGAGAAACTCAACACTGACCCTTACCAGTTTTGTTATCCTGAGTATTTGACAGCAAAGCTTTTTCAACTTTAGTTTCCTTATCTTTCAAATTGATGGTAATAGTTTTTACCCCAAGAATTATGAGGATAAAAAAGATAAGGTTTAAAGGCGGTGCCTGTGGCTCATTGAGTGGGGCGTTGGCCCCATATGCCGAACGTGGCGGGTTCAAACTCGGCCTCGGCCTAACTGCAAAACAGAAAAATAGCCAGGCGCTGTGGCGGGCGCCTGTAGTCCCAGCTACTCGGGAGGTGGAGGCAAGAGAATCACCTAAGCCCAGGAGTTGGAGGTTGCTGTGAGCTGTGTGATGCCAGGGCACTCTACCGAGGGTGATAGAGTGAGACTCTGTCTCTACAAAAAAAAAAAAAAAAAATGATAATGTTTAAAAAGTGGGTGCTTCAGGCTGAACACATCACAAATTTCTGATAGACTTTAAAACATTTCTATTATAATTATCTGCCCCTGGAAATTTTGATAGAGAGTGGAATTTCATATCGTTGTGACTGATTTTAAGGAAGTTAACATGCAGTATTAAATATACAGCAGGGCCTCCATAGTGAACCACTTCCCTACACTGACCACCTTAAGTTGACCTAATTTTCGTACACCACTTGCACCAGAAGTCCATGCACCACATGTACATATCAATACAGTAGGCCTAGTTCCTCGTGTTGACCTCTTCCGTATATTGACCAGTTTGTCATATTCCTTTGGGTGGTCAAATTACAGAGGTTCTACTGTATAATATTTTGAGATGGGGTTTAACTCCATTGCCCAGGCTAGAGTACATTGGCATCAAAATAGATCACTGCAACCTCAAACTCCTTCGTTAAAGCTGTGCTCCTGCCTCAGCCTCCCAAGTAGCTGAAAGTAAAGGTGCACCCACCCCTCCATTAATTTCTAATTTTTTTTTTTTTTATAGAGACAGAGTCTCACCATGTTTTGAGGCTGGTCTTGAATTCCTAACCTTAAGCAATCCTCTTGTTTTAGCCTCCCATAATGCTAGTATTACAGGCATGAGCCACTACATCCAGCCAATAGCGTTAAGTATTTTTAGAAACATAAATTATATCTGCACTTTCATAGTCACTATACCATTAATCATAACAGCCAAGATGCAGAAACAAATGATTGACAGGAATCAATTGATAAAGAATTTGTGGTGTATTGGGTGGCACCTGTGGCTCAGTCAGTAAGGTGGCGGCCCCATATACTGAGGCCAGCTGAGTCCAGCCCCAGCTGAACTGCAACAAAAAAATAACCGGGCGTTGTGGCGGGCACCTGTAGTCCCAGCTACTCGGGAGGCGGAGGCAAGAGAATTGCCTAAGCCCAGAAGTTGGAGGTTGCTGTGAGCGGTGTGACATTACAGCACTCTACTGAGGGTGATAAAGTGAGACTCTGTCTCTACAAAAAAAAAAAAAAAATTGAATTTGTGATATATATGCACAATGGAATATTATTCAGCATTAAAAGAGAAGGAAATTTTACCATTTGTAACACATGATGAATAGAAGGATGTTATACTAAGTAAAATATAACAGAGGAAGAAAAACACAACATGATCTCACATGTAAAAAATAAAAAAAAAATAGTCAAATATATAGAAAATAAAATGGTGGTTATCACGGGCATGGGGTGGAAGATGTTGGACAAATGTACAAAGTTGAAGATATGCAGGATGAATAAGTTTGGAGATTTAAGGTAAAATATGAGGAGTAAAATTATTCTGTATTTATAATATTGTATCTGGAAAATTGCTATGAGTAGATTTTTGGTATTCTTACCATACACACACACACGCACACACACACACACACACACACACACACAAGGTCCCTGGAGTAGAACATGAATATATTAATTTGCTAGACTATAAAAATTATTTCACTGTATGTAAGTACATCAAAACCATGTTGTACATCCTACGTGTATAGCGAAAAAAAGCATATGTGTGGATTAACACCATTTTTTTATAAGTAGTTATTTCTTCAAAATTTGACCATAAAGTTCCTTTAAAAGTTAAGTTCTCTACTTTTTATCTCCTTGATTAAAACAAAATCATAAGCTACTTTTATGAACATCATGTTTCTTCTCGATCTCTCTCATTAGATTTTTTTTCTTTTAAGGGAGCTTCATTTACATAGAAAAGTCATATTATGAAAACAATTGTTACTCATATTCCTAAATAATTTATATATTTTTAAAAGCTTACCTCATAGCCTTATTTTACATAGAATTAGACCAAATTATCATATTAAAAAATATCGTCTCATATTATTAGGAAGATGACAATTTTATAAGGCAAGTGAACTCTGTTCTCCATTTCCAAATATATTGAGTAACGTAAACTAAGAAGCTTTTAAAAATAGATAATGTAATAATGACATTAATAAAAGGTATTTAAATCAAAGGAAAATAAATCCAGAACAAAACTCAAGGTCATCTTTCCAGCTTCAGCTATATGGCAAAATAATCTGAATTAAACTGTCTGAATAGATCATGAACCTTGCCCATCTGTGACACGTGGCTTAAGTAATTTGATACTTTAAAAAGACAATGTGTTGCTAATGATGCAGTAATTAAATAGGTTTAGTTTTACATACAAAAAATAGAATAAACTTAGATAACCTTATTACTTATATTTCAATATACTTTAACTATTATTGTTAAAAATTTGCATAATCTTGGGTATGCCTAAGGTAGTATGTTACTTTTATAAACACTGTCTGACATGAATTTCCAGGCTGGAAGGGAGAAAAAATATATGAGAAGCTTTCTTGTCTAATTTTCAATGGGAATGTAAACAAACTATTTAAAATACCAATTATTGTGGTAGAATTTTTCAGTTGTATTTCAAAGCATTTCCAATTGTTTATCATTGCTTAACTGTGTTCTTTTATCTTGACTTTTATATTTATTTGCAAATAATTTTTGGAAAAATTCCAGTATTTTTTTTTTCGCATTATTTGACTCTTGCAAACGTTTGGATGCATCATCTTTTTTTTTTTTTTTATTAAATCGTAATTGTGTACATTACTGCAATCATGGGGCACAATGTGCTGACTTCATATACAATCTGAAATATTTTCATCAAACTGTTTAACATACCCTTCATGGCTTTTTAATCACTATATGAAGACATTTATATTCTACATTTAGTAAGTTTCACTTGTACCCTTGTAAGATGCACCGTAGGTGTGGTCCCACCAATCACCCTCCCTCCACCCATCCTCCCCCCTCCCCTCCCCTCCCTTGCCCTTTTCCCTGTCTCATTGGAATTGTCTACTTTCCTAAATAGTCATGTGTTATTGAAGCCCACGAGTCTGTGGTCTGGTAGAGAGGGAGCTGGAGGGGTTCTTAGCTAACTGTCTCCTGTACCTGGTAAAGGCTGGTGGTGGGGCTAGGCTTGAACTTGGAAGAAAGCTTCAATCATTTAGCCCAATTTTCAGCTCTCCTCAAGTGACTTAGTTCTCTCAATGCTATTTCTCATCATTCAGCATCATTCCTATGGGAAGGGCAAAACCAACCAATCCTCTTAAAGACTAGGCCTGGCACTGGCAAAATGGCACTTGCAGCTACTATCTGTTGGCTCCTGCAAGTCAGAAAGGTAGCTTGGCTGGGAAGGAGCAGGAATAGACTCTACCTCCTGATGAAGCATCAGCCTGTAGACCTGGGGAGGGGAGGAACTACTGGACGCCATCTTTAGCTACTGGCGGGCAACACCTCCTTTGTTTATTTAAATCAAAAGCCCGTGGGACAGGGTATTCCTTTTTATATTACAAATAAAATGGAGAGTAAGTTAAATTGGCCATCATTGTAGAGTCGAAAGCAGATGTCCCTGTGAGGTCTAGTAGTTCTTTTCCTTTCAGTTTTAATTAACTAATATTATTCCCCAATACTTTAACATTATTCTAGATGTCTGAATAGTAGTCAAACTTTCACTCAGCTGTCCCAATTAATTATTTTAAAGAAATTCCTGGTTAGAAGCCCCCGATTCTAAAATTTTAAGCAGCTGTTCGTGTCCTCAGAATGATTTTGTAGATGGCATTGTGCTTTGTTTTGACCTGATTTTAACAGCTCAGCAATGAAAATCACATTTATTTATTCCTTCAAAAAATATCGAACTCCTTCAATGTGCCAGGTGCCCCATCAAGCCCCCAGTGTCCAAATTAGAATAAAGAAGTGTCACGGCTCTTAAGGAACCCATAAAGTTATTTTTCTAAAGTGAGTTAGGTTTATTTAGTCAGATTTATCTATTGTAAGGCTTCTCAGCCCATTTCTTAAAACCTTACTGTTTTCTGTAGCTTATAAAACAATTTAAAATATTAATCAACCAGTAGTTAGCCTCACTGGTTTGTGATTTCCTAGCTTCTGTGTTTTAAAGTAAATACACATTGGTCTTTTTCTAGCTGTGTAGTACATTGCAAATGCCTTATCCGCTGCTTTTAGTGCAACTGGGGTACCCAAGTGAGATATTGTAGTAAAGAGGTAAGAATGTGGACAGGGGTTCATGTCACCAGTCATAGCTCTTAGCTTTTCATATATTGGTTATATAAGCTTATGAAAGTTATATAACCATTTTTGGCTTCATTTCCTCATATATGCTTAAGTGAGAAGTTTGACTGCATAAATTTTGTATGCTATCAAAAACGTGTTACCTCCACTAATTGTTAAGCATTATTTCCTACTTTCTATTTTCCTTCCCTCCTTTCATAAATGAAAACAAATAATGAGTATATAAGAAATAGCTCCAGTACCAGTCAAAAACTGTAAAAGAAAGATAAGAAAATGGCTTTATAATAACTCTAGAATCTTGATGGGAGGACAATTGGATGATAAAAGGGAGGAACTTGGGAATTACTTTCTACCCTAGAGATTTTGATATGTCATCCTTTACCTGAACCTTCACCACCTTCTTTCCTTGACACAGTCTTAATAAGTTGCAGCTTTTGATGGGAAGGTGTCTTCTGACTTAAATTGTGTTGGATGTAGGAAGGGGAAAAGGCTAGAAAATGAAAAATTCTCCTCCAGAACTTTATTTTTATGAAAAGTCTAATAGCCTTTGGGATATTGCATCATTGTTCTGCGAATGCTGAAGTATAGTCATACCCACTTTTGAATTTTAGAAATGATATGTTTTGATGATTCATCAGCCTGAATTTTCCTTACAAAGAAAATAGATTTATCTTTTATCTGCTTTGAATGTCTTTAAAGTTTGATTTCCCTGTTTCCATTTTCAGTTTGTATATAGTGTTTGGCTTCTGATCAGTTTCCTCTTGGTTGTCTGATTATATAAACCATTGCACTTTTTAATGTGCGGATCATTACTTAACCACTTCCAGCCTTATTTCTGGTATAGGGATTACTGCATTAGGCCACGATCACGTCCTCCTGGTGTCTCATCCTGAGTTGAAATCTTCTCTTCATTTCTGTGTTTTCATTTATATTTATCATTTTTGCTGAGAATCAAGAGTACTATCTATATGTATTTATATTATGAATAAAATTCAAATTTTGGGTAATTAGCTTTACTCTAGTTTGTATTGATTTTTAGGAGTTTTTTGTTTTCGATACCTAGCAAGGTTTCTTTCTGAACTTTAAAGTTCTTCAGTGGCATCATCCTGTGAGTTTGCCGTTCTCTAATTCTCCTCTCTCACTTTTGCCCCCCTCTCTCGTCCTTTTTCCTTCATCCTCTCCCCTTTCCTCTCTTTATATTATTCAGTACTTTATTTGCCTATAAATCACTGGGCTGCATACTACTATGTTTTTCCTCAATATGTTTTTTAGGGTCCTTGAACTACTCACCTCTGTTTCATTAATATTACTTTTGCTAATTAATTTTACATTCTTCCCAGATATATTACACTTTCTGGCTCAAAAAAAAAATAGTTTCCATCCATTCAGAGGTAACCCATGGTTTCTATTTGTGTATGTCAAAGATGTCTAAGAGAACAAACATCAAAAGACAGAGATAAGGATTAGTTTTGAGGGAACCCATTGTCAGCATAATATCTTTTTACTTCATACTCCTTGAGCCTATATTTCCCTTTTGAGTTGAAATCAGACATATACATTTCCAGTTGATCATTCTATCTTTCTTTGTAATAGTAACTGGTTACTAAATATTAGTAAAATGTGCTACCTGATATGCTCATAGAGAGGGCTTCCAGTAAAAGGCTTGGGAATCCAGAGTAACTGTCATCACTCACTCCTATGATCTGTAGCATTACAATCTATTTACATTCATTAGTTGTCTTTTTTAATCAATTGATGTGAGAATGAATCAATACATTGAATTATAACTTGTAAATTGTTCATTCAAGATGTAGTATATGCATTGTTGCTGTGTGATCACTTCCTAAATCAGTGACTGGCCCCTGTAGAAATTTCATAAGAGAAAGCTGAATTTGGAGAGCATCAGTTAGACACCCCATTGTCAATGTCTGGAGCAGCGCTTTCCGACAGAACTTTCTATAAGTGTATAAAGGCCATTCAACACAGAGGCCACTAGCTACATGTAGCTACTGCGTCCTCAAAATTGGTCAGTGCCATTGAGGAACTGATTTTTTTTTTTTCTGAGACAGAGTCTCATTTTTTCACCCTCAGTAGAGTGCTGTGGCTCATAGCTCATAGCAACCCCAAACACTTGGGCTCGAAGTATTCTCTTGCCTCAGCCTCCCAACTAAGTGGGATTACAGGTACCCACCACAACACCCGACTATTATTTTAGAGATGAGGTCTCACTCTGGCTCAGGCTGATCTCGAACCTGTGACCTCAGGCAATCCACCCGCCTCTGTTTCCCAGAATGCTAGGATTATAGGCATGAGCCACCACACCTGGCCAGAACTGATTTTTTGTGTGTGTTTAATTTTAAGAAATTTAAAGTGAGAGAGCGTACTTGCTGGTGAGTATAGGATAGTATAGGAAAAGAAATTTTAAAAATGTACTTTATGGGAAGTGACATAACACTAGAAATCAAAATATATGGCCTTCCTAATTTTATCCATACTCATTTTATGAAAAATATTACATCATTTGCATTAGTTAAGCAAATATAAAATGGAAACACAAATCAATATATTTAATCCAGTTGGCAGTGGTGACTAGATTAACTGGGTAGTGGGAAGGGTCAGCCCCTCCCATAATCTTTGTTATGACCACCTCACTAGCCATGAAAATGAAGTCCAGGCTAACTCAAATACAATATGCATAATACAAATGTTCTCTCTCAATTTTTAAAGAGAAGAGGATTATTTGGCTCATTGTTTTACAGGCTCTAGATGAAGCGTGGCAGTGGCATCTGCTTCTGGTGAGGGTGCACATGTTTGTTCAAGGCGGACGTCCTCATGTGCAGAGTAAGAAGAAAGAGCACGCAAATGATAGATCTGCTGCTTGTGACTCAGTCAATAACTAAGAAATAAAGCAATACTGTAGCTCGAAACATACTTTGACCACGTATGCTTAATCAGGAAGGACTACATGTTTTTAATTGTTTTCAGATCTGGCGTGAGCTAATTGTATCCCTCGGGAAGTTGATAACATTTGTAAGTGACTTTTGTGAACTTTTGTCTGAAATTTTTTAGTAAATGTGGAGAGTGGAAATGTCCCAAAGAGTTGCCCAGAAGGTGGGTTCCGAGACCCTCCATTTAAACAGAAAGAGAGAATAGAGGAGGTAAAAATAGACAGAGAAATGTAGATGAGTGCTCAAAGCCATCGAATGTTGATTTCAACAGATAACTAAAGAGATGATTTATAAGCGTTAAAAAAGGGAAGCTGTGCTCACTCGCGGCAACCATGAGTTCACAGAAAAATAACTCTTGACAACTAGCCACACTGTCTTCTTTGACAGGGAAAAAGAAAAATGTGGTATATGTCTCATATTTAAAGTATTTGGTAAGGTTTCCCATGATACCCCACATCAGATAGAGAAATAGCTAGTAGATGAAAATGCAGTTGTGTAGATCAATAATTAGGTGAGAAATCAATCCCAGAGTGTGCTGAGCAATGGACGTGGGCGCTGTGGATGTGATAAGAGCTCTATTTTCTCTTTTTGTTTTTCTACCTTTTTTATAAGATTCATAATTAGTAACCTCCTTTGCATTCAAGAAGGAAAAAATTATTCATGGGCTACAATAAGAATGGAAGCTTTTCACGTTAAGAGTCCCTTTAACTCTATTATTTTCTCTATTTCCATTATTTTCACCTCTTGGCTGAATTGATTTCGTTTGACTTTCCAGTCATTTTCTGCTCATAATTTCTGCATGTGCATGATCTTATTGTAGCCATCACAGTCTTAATTATATATGACCTTTCAACTGAAATACCTACTGCTAACTGTAATGTTTTTCAATAAACCCATAAGCATACTCCCTAGAGATAACCAGTGTTACACTTTTGGGTAGAACTTTTTTTTCTACAAAATCAAGATCATAATTGTATGTTATTACGTATTTCTTTTTATTGAGATGCTATTAACACTCATAAAAGTTACCGCTTTTACTGTGTAGGTCTATGAGTTTTGACAAGTGTGTACAGTCTTAGTCATCTCCCTAAATCAACTTATAAAACAGCTCAATCAACTCCCCCAATTTCCTTTACTCCTTTTTAAGCAGCACCTCTCCTACCCCAAGCTCTGCACTATTTTAAAAGCTATTTATTTTCTTCTACTCTACTTAGTATGAGTGTTAATCCTCCTGACACATATTTCAGTAATCATCTTCTAGGTCCACACTTGCTAGAATAATAAGATTTAAATTTTCTTGAGTTTTTCCATGTTCCCTAAATTTCTATAATTAACATGTATTATCATTATTATTATTTTTTATTTTTGCAAATTGAGCCCTTTTTCAGGTATTCCACGGTATGTCTCTAAACATCAACATCCTCCAGGGTGTGCAGCTGTTATGCCTACTTGCTTGTCAAGACCTCAGCTTGGTTCTTTAGACCTTGCCGTACCCTTGAAGATTCTACTAAATCTTTAAACTTTGTCTTTTGTTTTTGTTTCATTTTGTAGAGACAGAGTCTCACTTTATTGCCCTCAGTAGAGTGCCATGGCATCACACAGCTCATAGCAACCTCCAACTCCTGGGCCTAGGTGATTCTCTTGCCTCAGCCTCCCTAGTAGCTGGGACTACAGGCGCCCGCCACAACGCCCGGCCAATTTTTTTGTTTTGCAGATTAGCTGGGGTTGGGTTTGAACCCGCCACCCTCAGTATATGGGGCCGGCGCCCTATTCGGTGAGCCACAGGTGCCGCCTAAACTATGTCTTTAGCTAGATTCTACCCTAGTGCTCTAGAGTTTGTTGGATCCCCATCCTGTCTGATACAGTAGGTGGGCTTAGTGCTTTCTCCAGTCCACACCCCTGCCTTGAATTTGTAAACTTTCAGTTATCACCGAAAAATCTTAGAGAGGGCACAGTTGTTTTGTAACTTCTTCAAAACTCCAGCTTCTTATTTCTTTCCATTTCGTAGGGATCATTGTCCAATAATGAGTTGCTGTCAATTTCAGAAGTAATTTACCAAAAGGACTGGCCAGATATTTGACGTGAATAGCACAAATAGTCAAAGTCAGGGTTTTCTTTCTGCCTTTGCAAATTCCAAACATCACAATCTGCTCATTATTTTCTACATAGGGCAAGGACACTTCAGAATTGAAATTGCGATGATAACACCTGTGTGGTAAGCTCTGGATTGGGTGAAATTTGAGATTGTTATTGCTAATGTTCAAAGCACAGACCGTCTGAGTGGGGACTGTCTGGGATAGTAAGTAGGCTCACCACAGTCAGTTCCCGGAGTGGAATTATTTGAAATTGGCAGGTGGTTTCTCTTTTTCCATAGATTTAATTCCCCTTTTCCTGACAGTGCCTGTGTTTGGTGACCTCCACTGTTTATTTAGCTTCTGCATACATTCCTTAGGATTTGTTTTATGTGTGGTTTTTTGGTTGCTTATGTTTCTTGTTATGCTTGGCTCCTAGTAGAAGGAGGAGTGGTGGTGGTCTGCTTTGGGTCGGCACTCAAAACAAACATGATACTCATTTTGAATATCTGGCTTTGAGTTTTCGTATGAAAATATAGGCACCATTTACATAAGGATATCGCTTGAATTGAACTTATTTTCTATTCTCCACTTGCCCCTAAAGGGTTTGTGCCAACAAACTCCAAAATTGTTTAAGAGGGAGCATCAGAAGGAAAGAAAAGTGGAGAGTGGGGATAAGCCACTAACTACAGAATCAAACCTAACTGAGGCGGCTGGGTCCAAATGCGGTTCGCTTCCCTCCTTCCCTCCTAGTAACTTGGAACTACGGCACCAGGAAGAGCTGAGCTCTCGCTCACTCCGTCCAGCCTGCTCCGCAGCACCTTGCTCTTCCCTTGTCCCCGATTGGCGAATTCCACCTGAGAATGGGAACAAGAAAACAGAAATAGAAAAGCAGATGAAACAAAAGGAGTTGGTGTCGCTTTTTTCTTATTTTAACATTGTCATTTTCTAAAAAGCATTACCTGTGGCTCAGTGGGTGGGACCCCAGCCCCATATCCTGAGGGTGGCGGGTTCAAACACGCCCCGGCCAAACTGCAACAACAAAATAGTGTTGTTGTGGGCGCCTGTAGTTCCAGCTACTCGGCAGGCTGAGGCAAGAGAATCGCCTAAGCCCCGGTGTCGGAGGTTGCTGTGAGCTGTGTGACTCCACAGCACTCTACCGAGGGCGATAAAGTGAGACTCTGTCTCTACTAAATAAATAAATAAATAAAAAGCATTACCCATAAGATATTGGAATGCATTCACTTTTGGAATGGGTCTTTTATGGGAGGCCCTTTCTCTGTGTTCTTGGCTTTGAGAACATTTCCATTTCTCTGTATGCTTCACGTACCTCTTTTTTTTTGTCTCCTCTTCTTCTGCCCATTCACTAAATACTCCTCCTCCCCAAAGGGACGGACCTCGGCCTGTTGGTGCCCTGCAGGGCAGGGCGTGGACACGGATGACTCCGTCTGCCTTCCTGGTTCCAGCTGCCCTGTACACATGTGTTCATGACTCCAACTTTTCTATCTCCAAGCTTTCCGCTGTACCCAAAGCTTCATGCTCATTTAATTACGGCTGTTTATTTGGAACCTTCCTTTAATGCTCATGATTGCTTTAAAAGGATCACCTATAAAACTGAGAATTTTGTAATTCCCCTAGAGTGTTTCTCCTCTAAGTTCTAGAAGCCTGGGAGTCATTTTTGATGGCTCAGTTTCTCTAATGATTTTCCATGTCCCTCCAAACCAGAATCAAATTCTCATCTACTCTCTGTCTATGTAAACACGTATGTATCCTCAGTGATCCTAAGTGACAGGACATGTATGTCACAGGTAGCATACACATGTGTATATTCAGATAAAGTAGAAGCAGAATATGTATATATATATATTTTTCTATGTATGTAAATGCAGTTGTGGTCATGCTTAGGAAAACCTTCAACTGTGTATGCTTGCCTTCAGGATAAAATCCAAGCTGCTTAAGGTGACATCCTGTAAAGATTGGGTGCCAAGTTCCTTACCCAGCCTAATGTTTTCCTACTCCAAGGCTTATAGTCCAATCTCCAGTAATACTGCTTGGAGGTTCCCACACTACATGCTGCTCCAGGCCCTATGCCTGCTCTTGTTCATGCCACTCCTAGCTGGAATAACTCTTTCTCATTCTTTTTAAATATCAAGTAATTTTTCCCAACTAAGTTAGGTAGAATTCCTTGTTGCTCCAAAAAGATAAAATGAATGCATGTTACAACGTATCAAAATCATGTTACAATGTATCAAAATCAACACACATATATATATATTTTAATATATTTGTCCCCTATAAACTATTTTCAGCTTTTTTAAAAATGCAGGATTATTCAACTTCCACTAATATGTTCAATAAGTATTTATTTAGCGAAAAGAATGTAGTTAATGAAGACTAAATTCCTTGAAGAGTGTTCTTTTCTACTTCTGAATTTTGTGTTTAGGAACTTTTACTAAAGCTCTCATCCATTCCCAGTCCTCACTTTGACTATCTTGTTGCTTCTGTTTGCACCCCGTCCCTTTGACACTGGCGTGCCCCGTGACCCGCTCCCGTCCGGTACCTTCCTGCCTCTGGGGCTGCCTGACCGTTTACCCAAATGCCCCGAGAGAATCAGAGCTTCCCCTTCATCTTTGCTCTTATATCGCTGCTTTTATAAATGGAAGACATGTATGTGTGTGTGGGGTGGGGGTATCAATCAAATTTTCTAAAAGAAAGAAGGTCTCAATGACAGGATATGCTATGTCATAGATAACCTTCCATCAGAAGATATTAGATTAAAAGAATAAAGCTTACCAACTGAGAAATAAGAAAGGAGACATTTCTTTCTTGATTTGGTGCTTTCTAGACTTTCTGAGCTGCTCGTCCTTATTCTTGACTATGTGGTTCCCTTGAAGCTGGCTGCTGGTGACTTTCTCATAGTGCTTAAGTTTTTAGAAAGATCTAAAAACTAAAGGAAAAACTGGTTATAGTTGCAATGCCTAGAACAGTTCATCTGTGATTGAAATGTTTAATTTCTGTCTCTAATGTAAGACATTATTCTCAACTCTCAATTCTGCAAATTGGCATGTTGATAAAATGGTGATTAAAAAGAATGTAGATGTTTTGTGCATTAGGAAGCAATACAGAGTATAAAAAGTATATAACTGGAATAACTATAGCTTTATTTTTTTATTTGCCATCATATGTCAAGGGGAACAATTCTTGATCTCTATTAATTTTATGGAATATAAAATATATTAAATACCTAGAAATGAAAGTGTTATGACCCTTAGTTATCTTTGATGCCTTAAGAAACTAAAACACTAAGCTACTTAAACATTTTGTTTGTTTGTTTGTTTCGAAAGCAGATATTTATAGAGTTTTGCTATCCTTATCATCTTGATACCGGAATTTCAGGCTCTTGGTCTCGGCGATTCGAAGAAGGAATCGACGGACCACAATAGTGGTGGTAAGTTAGGATTTATTTATAGGAAAGAATTATAAGTAGAGAAGGATTTAGTTATAGGAAAGAATTA
>CAUYRH010086122.1:0-11327 GCA_963574655.1 Perodicticus potto
TCCTGGGCTCAAGCAAGTCTCCTGCCTCCGCCTCCCAAGTAGCTGGGACTACAGGCGCCCGCCACAACACCTGGCCATTTTTTGGTCGCAGCCGTCATTGTTGTTTGGCGGGCCCAGGCTGGATTCGAACCCGCCAGCTCAGGTGTACGTGGTTGGCGCCTTAGCCCGCTGAGCCACAGGCACTGAGCCAAGAAAAAAAGTTTTAATCACACAAGAAGTCAGGAAAAACTGTAATGACAACCCTTTCCTGAAGAATTGGCACCATCAGACCGGGAGAAGACTGGGGACATTTGTTACAATAACTGGTGATTTGATCAGAACCAGAGGCAATGCTGCTTTGAAAGAAGACCTTAGGTTTAAGAGATTTATTGGACATTTTCATCCATCAGATGTAATATCCCTATACTAGACCTCCTGCAGCTTGCTAAGAAAGTTTGAATAATAAATTAAGGGAGCCAAGTTGCTACGTTTTCATCAAATCCAGAATCTCTGAAGAGATAAGGACATGGCTTTGGCAGCTCTCAATGCCACATCTGTAAAGCAAGGGGTGGGTAAGGTAGACGCAATTAATGAAGCGTTGATGTGCCTGAACACCACATAGGGGAATAGAGGAAAGAATGTTCTAAGAATAGAACTAGAAATTTTGACTTTGATAAATTTCATTGAGAGGGGCACCCAAGTACATTTGGGCTTATAGTTCTTACAGACATCAAAGATATTTTGTTGTACTAAAAAATAATGAAAAAAGTCTTGGTACGCTATTGCTTCAATTAGTTAGCTAGACTTGGGACCATCCTACCCTAGAGATGGTGGAAGATACATGTCATGTGTGTTTTCACTCCTTTTCCTCCAAAGTCATGGGGGAAATAATCGTAATTGTTAACTAATACTATTAACCATAATTATTAAATAATAGTCATTATTAATTAAATCATACTTATTGATTAATAAAAATTATTAATCAATCATTAATAATTAATCTTGGCAGGGGTTCTCTTTTTCTCTGAGCTTCAGGGACGCCTTACATTCCATCTACATTCGTTGTAAGTTGCAATACATTTGCTATCCCATCTCTTGTAAGGTCTGTGGCCTGATTACGTGGTGTCTTTATGTGGAAACTAATGCGATTATAGACACCC
Organism: Perodicticus potto; assembly: GCA_963574655.1. Taxonomy (NCBI): domain Eukaryota; kingdom Metazoa; phylum Chordata; class Mammalia; order Primates; family Lorisidae; genus Perodicticus; species Perodicticus potto. Next base: position 1,140 of record CAUYRH010086122.1, read on the forward strand.
TTTCTCAGCAGGTATTTATTAGTCACTTAGTAAGTGACAATGACCACATGAGGTGCCAGGCATAGCAACGTGGTCAGGATGCGTCCCATCCTCGGAGAGCCCAGAAGGAAATGAATGATTGTTTAAAATTGGTCTTATGAGTGTGTTACTTTTAAGTTGTATCAAACATTGAGGTCATCTTGAAATATTCTACTTTGTAGAAAAATCATGGGGCAGCAGTGCCTGTGGCTCGAAGGAGTAGGGTGCTGGCCCCATATGCCGGAGATGGCGGGTTCAAACCCAGCCCCGGCCAGAAACTGCAAAAGAAAAAAAAAAAATGAATCTCACGGACCTCAAGTTTTGGGCAAGGCAAACCTTATGCAGAATTTTGTATGTAAAGTGATTCTTTTCATCTTTATCCTTAGTATCCTGCTACTCAAAAGTGTGAAGACGAGCAGTAGGCCAGCCCTTGGGACTTGTTAGAAACGCAGACTCCTAGGCACACACCTGAACTCCCTGGACAGAAATTGCAGTATTAAGATGCCCAGGTGACTCGTCTGTACGTTAAATTTTGAGAAGCACTGCAGACTCTTACTAAGCGTTACAGTAAATATCTATTATTTGCCACTTGACACTGTTATTTCCCAGCATGAAAAAAAAAAATCTATTAACCAGACAGATATTCCAACATCAGTTTCTCTTTTTGCCATAAAAATCTCTTAACCAACCACAGACAGATATTCCAAATATCAGTTTTCTTATTTGTAAAATGGAGATACTCTAACTACCGGTCCCATTAGATTACACTGAGAATTTACAGAGAATAATGCGTGAAGGCTGCTCAGGATAGCGCCTGGCTCACTAAATCAGTGTTACTTTGTGAATGATATAAATGGTACTAGTTTCATGGAAAACTGGGGCTCAAAAATAGCCTATCAGTACCCTAACTTGTTCCTAGAGGAATCTCTGAACCTTCTAGTTGTTGGACTCTTACTTGATATTTTTAAATTCCAAATTATATAGGACCTAAAGCAGCCCAAGGGGCTGGGTGGTAGCCACGCTGTGCCCACACAGACATTGCACCCGTGTCAGGGCTGACAGGCCAGGGCAAGGTTGGGGGCTGCGCCTTGCCTTGTCAAGCTGTGGGGATCTTTCTCCCAGGTCCCAGTGCTACCTGGCTGCACCTCCTGTTTTTGGAGCTGTGAGGGATTGTGACAGGACAGGACAGGGCATTTTCCCAGCGTGGTGAGGGTTGCTGGTAGCAATGTTTGCTGGGCCTTGTGTGGGCAGGCCCCAGACTGGGAACAGGCCAGCATTTTGGTCTCCTGGCTGCTTCAGTCTGCAGGTGGGAAGGTCCTCTTCCTAAGGCTTGCAAGGAGGGAAAGGCAGGACCAGGGCTGTGATTTATTCAGCTGTGAATTCCCTTGGTTTGACTGAAAGCTTTTGACTTGCATGAGCGCAGCAGGGGAGCGCCTTTTCCAGGCCTGGCTCACCAGGCTGCTATTAAGGGTTTCTAAGCGAATAAAAGCCCCTTGTGTTAAAAGGACTTGCCCTCTACCAGCAGTGCGGTCCCCCAGCCAATCTGCTGGACACCCGGTGGCACACAGGCCAGCTCTGCAGGAGGTGGCCCTGGCCTCCTGTGTCTTTCAGAAGGCAGAGTCCGCGCTTCTCCACCCTCCTGCCTGGTGAAGTAGCTGAGAAGTGTCAACTGACATTGTCCCTTTGATCTCCCTCTTCTCCCCCCACTGCCCTGGGTTTGTCCCCCTCCGGAGGGGCCACCACTCACCGCCTTTCTTTGCACAGTTGATGTTTTCCGGGAAAATATTTGTGTTTGTTCGATTTTCGTAAATTGGATCTTACTTTATGATTGTACTTCAAAGGCCACAGTTAATTAAATTTCCTTTGTCATTCAAAGTGAAAATTTATGTCAGTACAATAAGGGTCGCTTTTTAATTTCTGTTAAGAAGTATGTTCAGAATATAGACGGAAAGGAAAAGTCCACAGAGTGTTGAATGGCTTTGCATCATGATGTTTTAAATAAAGACAACCGGAGGGCAGCATGAAGGTCCTCAGAGAGTCACTGTGCCAAGCAGGCACCACGTGGGCAATATTAAGACAATACTGACGTCGTTTGGATGGATGTTTGAATAGAATAAGAAATGCTTCTTGCCTTTCTTGGGACACCACCACTGCCACAAGCTGCTTGTACACACCGTATCACTTAGGTTTTGGTGAATGATGTAAGTACAGGTAAGAAAGTTACGCATGTAAGTGCTAAGTTCTTATCTTGGTTCTGTCAATTACTAGCTGTGGGGCTTCATGCAAGTTAGTCTTAACCCCATTGAGCCTCAACTTTTTAACCTCCATCATAGGCTTGTTGCAAAAATTAAAGGATAGTGCATATGGGATAGCACAGTGGCTGGCACATTATTGACAATAAATATTATAATTATTAATATGTGAACTATAGGATTTTTGTCCCTTTTAAGAACCTTTACGTGAACTCCTTCTTGAGCCTAAGATGTTTACAGTCAGTTGGGAATCAAATTTGTTTTATAAATTAGAAGTTTGGTTTAGTTAATTTTTTTTTTTTTTGTGGTTTTTGGTCGGGGCTGGGTTTGAACCCGCCACCTCTGGCATAGGGGGACAACGCTCCTTTGAGCCTCAGGCACCGCCTGGTTTAGTTAATTTTTTAAAAGAGTATCTGCCTGGCTCATGCATAATTCGTGATACTTGATTTTTCTTTGTTCTTTCTTACTTTTGGTAAAGACTGCTGGGGCCTGGGGAAGGAAGGCTGAGTCCACTGGGCTGTGAGCCCGGCGGGCAGGGACCAGGTCTGTTAGCTCACTGCTATATCCCCAGGGCAGAGCACCATGCCTGGCAAGGTGCCTAAGAAGTATGTGTTGCTTGAATAAATGAATGAGGTCACAAAGTGCAACACACTTACTTGCAGATAGAGACGAGACTTGTCCAGTATTCCCTAAGGCATACCTGAGACTGGAGCCTCTTAAAAGAGTTCCTGAGAAATGCTGATCGTGATGCCTCAAGACACACAAGTTCCCCACCCTCCTTCCCTCCTCTCCTTTCTTCCTTCCTTCCTGCCTTTATGCCGTTAAAGGGAGTCCTTTGCCAGCTAGGGCAGGTGTAACCTACAGCTCCGTCCTGTACCGTACAACTCTAAAGTCCATCTTTGGACTAAACTTGTAGCGATGTGAGTGTTTAACCTCCCTTCTCTCTGGACATATGGCACATTCCTATTTCTCTGTTAGCAAATTTGCCCTCCTGACAACAATTTCAAGGGACCGTTGACTCCTGGAGGCCATCTGGATGGCGTTTTGTTACTGGGGAAAGTGCTTTTCCAGCACCTCGGAAGCCTGGGGTGGGTAATGGTGCCGGGGATCACCCAGCCATGGTAAAGCCTCCTTCGGTGGCTCAGTGAAAACATTCCCTGGTGGGTGGTGACACTAAAACTGGGACCCCGGGGGCCCGTAACATCATGGCAAAAAGCCTTCATGGGACTTGCTGGTTTGCTGCTGTCAGGTTTTTGGAAGTCAGTGTATTGCCCCCCCCCCAATTCTTTGCTGCCTTTTGTACAAAAAGCTTTAGTTTGGGTTATTCCAGGGGACTGCAAATCTCTGTGCAAATAAGAATATTACCATGTAACCATCACAAAACTCTTGCCTTTTTCGACACAGAAGATTCCTATATAACAGTGCTTCTCAAACTGTCTGTGATGAATGACTAGTTTTGTAAATTTCCAGTCTGTGGCAGGCTAACAGTTCATCAAAGACAATTGAATAGAAAAAAGGAAAAATAAAAAGCCAAGACCCAGAAGACATAAAAATATATAAAATATATATATATATATAAACCTCAACTTTTTTGGTTTTAATTAATAAGAGTAATGGATAGAAAATCACTCACATTGTCACACAAGATTCTAATTGTTTACTCCCAAATCCTGTACTTTTTTTTGGTGGGGGGTAAGTGTTAGCAGACAAACTGCACAGCCAACTTTGAAGAGCTCCTGTTATAAAGATACGGCTTCTTGGCTCGGTGCCTGTAGCACAGTGGTTACGGTGCCAGCCACATACACAGGGGCTGGCAGGTTTGAACCTGGCCCAGGCCAGCTAAACAGCAATGACGACAAAAACAACAAGAACAACAACAAAAATATCTAGGCATTGTGGCAGGTGCCTGTGGTCCCAGCTACTTGGGAGGCGGAGGCAAGAGAATCACTTAAGCCCAAGAGTTTGAGGTTGCTGTGAGCTGTGACACTACAGCACTCTACTGAGGGCAACATAATAGAGACTCTGTCTAAAACAAAAAGAAAAATTCTAACTTAGAACAGTTCTGTCTGCCTTTTTTTTTTTTTTTTTTTTTTTTTTGAGACAATATTCTCACTCTATCGCCCTGGGTAGAATACCATGGAATCATAGCTCACAGCAAACTCAAACTCTTGGGCTTGAGCAATCCTCTTGCCTCGGCCTCCCCAGTATCTGTTACATTCCTGGGATGTGCTACTACGCCTGGCAGGTTTTGCTATTCATTTTAGTAGAGATGGGGTTTCGCTCTTGCTCAGCTGTGTCTCCAATTCAAGAGCTCAAGTATTACATCCACCTCCACCTCCCAGAGTGCTAGGATTATAGCCGCTATGCCCAGCCTGTCTGCTCTATTTTAGACCCAAGAAACAAAAATCTTTCTTTAAACTTTATCTTTCAGGAAATTAATTTGGAAAATACAGTATCTTTCTGGTCAAAGAATTCACTCGACATATTTTGCATTTCTCTGGCAAATTACCTCTATTAGCACTAAGAACTTTTATTAGCTCTGTATTTGTTTTCTAAGAGACTGCTTCTAATTAACTAGATCTGACTTTCTCAGGCCTCAACTTTTTGTCTGGGCCTAAACTTAACCCAAGTGTAAAGCTACTTTAGTATATAAAATAAATCCAGACTAGATTAGGTATCGCCTCTAAGAAACATACTAATTTTACAGATGAGAATAATAGCAGATCAGTTATAATACTTACAGGAGTTGAACTGGCCATCCAGTTACATCAATTTGAAGATTCTAGTCCTCTAAACGAATCTGTTATTAAGTTGAGACCAATGGCTACAGAGTGAGCAACCAGTCATAAAACCCAAATTACACGTCTCAAGTTTGATAACTGAATACCTCTTTTATCTCTGGTCTTTTACTATGAAGTTATAAAGAACACAGCAGCAAAAACAAACCTGATACTCTCTTATGTGCTCCTAAGCCCACACTACGCATACCAATTTGCAAACAGACGCTAAGAGATGCTTAGAGAATTAATAGATTATCTCCTGCATATCAAGGTTTATGGCAGATGAGATATAACAGATGAAAAAAAAATGAGATTCTTGATCTCTCAGAATTCACATTTTAGCCTGGAAGATGTGATGAAAAATTCAGATGAGTGGCAGAATACAAAAACGCGTAATTGGTTCAGACAGACAGTAGAAAAGATTAGTTCTGCTCAGGGAGCATATATGAAGTCCTTCCAGAGAAGGATTCAAAAGATATCTGAACTGAGCCTTGGGGAACATTTGGTTTCATGACTTCAACTATCATAAACTCAACGTTTTACAGAGTTAGTTGTATTCCAATTATATGCTATAAACACATATAATTCTTTTCTCCAGAAGCATAGCACATAGTAAGTATCTCAAGTGATATCCTTGAAAAGGCCTCTCAGAAAAGCACAAGAGCTAAAAACAGTTACTGTGAGAATGCTTCTGGGGACTTTTAAAAGTCCTTCTCTGAAAGCAACATGTACTTTGGTCACAAACTAGAGACTGATTCCAGCATTTTGTTCTTTTACAATTGCTAATGACCAGCCAATCAGAAGAAATTTTATTACCACTTAGCCAAGCTAAGATCTGACAATGATTAAAAACTGAATAAACCAAGAAAATACTAAGTACTTTTCTTAACAATTACATTGTTAAATAACATGACATTTCTTAACAATTTACAGGAGATGAGCCTGGCCAACAGTAAAAGTATATGTGACAAAAGACTCAAGAATAAAAATCAACTTAAAAAAAAAGAATTAGTGATAGGAAAATGACAGGACCTAGAAATTAAAGAAACTAATATACTTATAACCTGCCATCAAGCAAAGGCATAAATAACTGTGCTTCGTACACAAAACAACTTGTGTGTGTGTGTGTACGTGCACGGGCACGCTTCTTTTATAGAAAGATTCCTTAAATGGTTTGATTCTTTTGTTGTTGTTTTTACAGGGTAAAAAGCAGGCAGACCCATCAGTTTGGTAAGTGAGCCAAAAGTAGAGAGGAAAAAACAGATCCAAGAGCACTGGCTGATCTCATTAGCTCTGCTTAAGAAACTTTATAGATGTGACTTCACTCCTGGATTACACGTCTATATTTAGTTTATACCTAATATGGATAAAGTCCTGAACTAACAGCCATTTCCTCTCTCTGCGAAAGAAACTTCCTTGCTTTTTTTTTTCCCAACAATACAAACTGTAGACTCCTCTGAAGGGCGTGGAGAAAGAAAGAAGGGAGGTGGGAAAGCTCAGAGAAAAACCTTAACAAATTAACATGGAATTTTTGTTAAACCTGAACCACTTTGACATTTCTTGGAAAGAATTCTAAAATCAAAATACCGTAATGTTCAAATGGGGATCCTTTTTTTGGCGGTTTTTGGCTGGGGCTGGGTTTGAACCTGCTACCTCTGGCATATGGGACCAGCGCCTTACTCCTTTGAGCCACAGGTGCCGCCCAAAAATCCTACTTCTTTTTTGTTTTCTTTTTTTTGCAATTTTTGGCCGGGCCGCATTTGAACCCACCACCTCCAGTATATGGGGCTGGCACCCTACACCTTGAGCTACAGGAACCACCCCAAATGGGGATCCTTAACCAGTTTATAAATAAACCTTTTAAAGTACTTCACAAAATACTAATTAACCAGGCCCCCAAAATGCAAATAGGTGAGGTAGTGGAAATTTTAACTTCCTTTACCAAGAGAACGGAAAGCCAAAGTCATCTAATGAATCATCTAGGCTTACTATGCTGTTATTACTTCTAGAATTATCCTTAAATATTCAGTTTTTTTACTTTTCAGGGTAACTGAAAACAGTACATAATGAAAACAAAGCTGTTAGGTAAACACTTAAGTTTCAAATAAAGACAAAGAACATAAACCAATTAAAAAGCTTTTAATGGTTAAGAATCAGCCTCTGGAATCATAAAGACCTAGGTACAAATCCCAGCACTGCTACTTAGTGGCCCTGCACAAATAGTATTGACAGTATCTATTTTAGAGTTTATATGAGGATTTAATTAAGGAACATAAGGTAAAAAGACTGGCACATTGTGCCTGGCCCACAGTAAGCACCCAACACTATTACCTTATGACAATCTGGCTTTAACAGAGAAACAAAAATCTAGTGTGTTTGTTTTTTTTTTTTTTTTTAAATATATTAGTTTACTCTTTTCTGTATAGGAATGAGTTAAGTAGTTTGGGGAAGTTTATAAATTATTATAAAATGGAGGATTTTAAAGTCACTTATGATCAATTATCGTTTATTGCCAAGCTAAAGCTTTAAGCTTTATCCTATTGTGGTATAAAGTAGGGGGGAAAAAATTGTTTAAGACAGTCTCCCTCTGTTGCCCAGGCTAGGGTGCCATGGCTTCAGCCTAGCTCACAGCAACCTCAAACTCCTGGGTTCAAGGGATCCTCCTGCCTCAGCTTTCCAAATAGCTGGGACTAATACCCACCAGGACACCCAGCTAATTTTTTCTATTTTTTTAGTAGACACGGGTCTCACTCGTGCTTAGGCTGGTTTCACACTCCTGAGCTCAAGTGATCCTCCCAACTTGGCCTCCCAGAGTGCTAGGATTACAGGCATGAGTCACCATACCTGGCCCTAAGGTGAACATTTTTAAAAACAATAATCATAGGGTCTATAAATAAACAATTGGAAGACTTCAACTCTACCCTTTCCCCTTAAAAGTCACTAAGAATAAATTCTATAAATCTATATAATCTCAGTTTCCTCGCCTACAAATTAAATAAAAAGAACTTAATCTTGTCCTCTTTTTCTGGGATGATACTTAAAAATACCTAAATATGTCTATATTTCCCCTAAAGAAAGAATTAGATGAATGCTAGTTAATACATGAACCGTTCAACTTTATTAAGTATCATTTTTAAAAAAGTCAAGAAATAGTGAAATTCAGTATAACAGGAAGCCAAAATCCAATTCAAAAGCACTACTACAAAACCAATAAATTCTGTATGTCCTAGATTATTCTTCCTTACTTCTTTTGTTCTTTCACTTTAAAAAATAAAAAGAAGAAAGACAAGAAAGACAAGAAAAAGGAAGGAAGGGAGGGAGGGAGGGAGGGAGGGAGGGAGGGAGGAAGGAAAAAAGGAAGGAAGGAAGGAAGGAAACACCTTCCTCATAGTGGACTCTCAGTTTAGCTATAAGTCCAGAAATAGCTGCTGACGCAAATGAACTAAGATGTCAGAGTCCAACCTGACAGTCCCTCGCGGGTCACCGAAGTTAATTCAGAATAAATTCGAGTCCAGCCTTAGACTCTTTTTTGTACTAACTCTGCTCTTCTGATAAAGAATGGAAAGTGACCCATTTGGTGATAGTGGCGGCCTGGCAGATGTTCCTCTTAGATAGATCCTATATGGTATACTGAACTTATAAACTAACCACAGGCCAGCACAGGCTTAAAATTAACACCGTACTCCCAAAGGCAAAACAGCAATAAGCAAACAAAACTTATTATGTATCAGTCTAAGTGCTAAGTGCTTTTCTTATAGTAGTGCTTTCCTTATATTAACTCTTTTAATCTTTATAAAAGCCCCAGTGGAGACACCAAGGCAGCTAGTAAGGGTAGAACAAGGATTCAAACACAGGCTACAAGGCTCCACAGCCCACACACTCTTAAACACTACATTATAACAGAAGCATTAACACTAAAGAGCCAGTCTTCCACATGACAACTCAATTGCCTGTTTGAAATATTAATTCTAATTATCTTTAAAACAGTCTGAAGTGCCTATATAGAGAATACAAATGATTACTTCAAATCTAGAATTATAACCTAGCTCTAACTCTGGGATCTCAGATCTCAAATATTCCAGGGATCTCAGATCTCAAATATTCCAAAGGACAGGGGGAAAAAACCCTTAGCGCTGTATCAAAGCATATTACAACACAGGGGTCGGTCCCTGCTGAGACATCAGGACAGTAACTCCACCACAACTCTTAATCCCAAAGGCTGTCAAGGCCAAAACACAATCCTCAGCTCTCCATTCAACCTTTTTTACTTTCCAAGGAAGAAAATCTATTCATTTCAATAAAATAAGAACCATTTTAAGGTACTAAAACAAAACTGCAAATATGAACTGAGCCCAGTGATTTGCATCACCCTTTCAGCCTGTTTCTCTGGCTTCTTATATAAATATTTCTGTGAACTTAATAGGCATTGTTTTCCCAATCACGTGCTCTGTTTTTTTTTTTTTTTTTTTTGAGACAGTCTCACTTTGTCACCTTGGGTAGAGTGCCATGGCATCATAGCTCACAGCAATCTCAAACTCTTGGGCTCAAGCAATCCTCTTTGCCTCAGCCTCCCAAGTGGCTGGGACTACAGGCGCCCACCACAATACCCAGCTGTTTTTTTTTTTTTTTTTTTAAGAGACGGGGTCTTGCTCTACCTCAGGCTGGTCTCAAACTCCTACTAAACTCAGGCAATCCACCTGCCTCAGCCTCCCAGAGTGCTAGGATAACAGGCATAAAACACCCTGCACGGCCCCAATCAGGTGATCTTTATTTCTTCTTTCCCACCACCCTTCTCTGGATTCAAACCTGTGCAAGGGAGAGGTGGGGCTTCAGCAAACATTTTATTGAGCAACAATTAAATGAGTTAATACATGTAATGCAATTAATACAGTGCCTGGCACATAGAAAACACTCCATAAATATTTATATTAGTTCAGTTAAGCATGAAATACTCTTCTATGTATTTCTTCTATCACATGCATTTAAGAAATGAAAAAGGCTCGGCGCCTGTGGCTCAACGGGCTAAGGCGCCAGCCACGTACACCTGAGCTGGCGGGTTCAAATCCAGCCCAGGCCTGCCAAACAACAATGATGGCTGCAACCAAAAAATGGCCGGATGTTGTGGCGGGCACCTGTGG
>CAUYRH010086123.1:0-17800 GCA_963574655.1 Perodicticus potto
GAGGGTTCCAGGACTTTACTCGTGAATGATGTATATAGGAATCGACTCCTATAACTTTAACAGTAGAAGAAGACAAGATAACAGGAAAGGGGACTTCCCAAGTTGGGGTCAGGGAGGGTGAATTAGAGGGAGGAGTTTCGATCATGACTAGATCTCCAGGAGGGAAAAGTTCCTGTTTTAGTTAGTATGTCCCTCCCCAAACGGGGAGCAGGACGCTTTGAGGGCTTTCTTAAACTTCCCATTTATAACTCCCACAAGAATTCCTGTCTTTTTCTCACTCTACTAATTATCCAGGTGCAGAATTCTAATACTATATCCATTCCTTAATTCACATTTCAAACCTGACGGATATTTGTCTACATGTTAGGAAGACAATATGCAACGTAACTTAACAAATGCAACTGAAATTTGTTGTATTTATTGAAATCCTAAGTGATGGCTAGTCCTGTTGCCTTTCACCCAATCCTAGAAAAGAGAGAAGTTATAGAAACAACAATTGACAAAGATAGTCTCAGTTTTCATTTACCAGGAATACTAGATATTCCCGTATGTCATTAACAAACAGTACTAGAAAAGGCCAATGCACCAATTTCATGAAAACGTTAAGACTAGGCTTCTAAGGATTCTTAGAAATTTTATAATAATTATATACTTGGACCTGCTAAATCTTATGACAATGGTAGATTGTTTTGCTCAAAAGCTGATGTTGAGCTGAAGAACTGTAGGTAGGAGTATTTCAGAATCAGTCTTTGTTGTTTTTTTTTTTTTTTTTTTACTTATTCAGGAACATAAAATGCTTAATGTGCGTTGCTTATATTTATTTCTTGGCAAGCTAATAAAACCCCCAGTTATATCTTACCCAGATTTTCATTTTAGCACAATGAAGCCATGTAAGCTTGATTAGGTAGACTTAAATGCTCATTAAATAAGTGTACTTATTTGGGAGGACAACAATTCATAACCTATAGGATTGAAAACCTTGCAGTCTCATCTTCGTTCATTCTTTACGAGGTTTTTGTTTCTAGTCCTTATCTTAAACATTGTTATTGTTATTAAATTTTAAGCCTTTTTAATTCTGAAGGCAAAAAGTGGAAACCTAATAAACACATGTATATGTAAAAAAAAAAAAAATCTTTGCAGTCTGGACCATCTTCTAAATCCTTCTATGATAGTTTCCAAAATCATCAAAATAATCTTTAAGTCTAGCTAAGCTAAGCAATCAAATAATGAAAATATACCAATTTTTAAAACTAATTTTAGGCATTGAAATAGGAAAAAAAATTGCCTTTGGAGAGCCAATTTTTTATCAAGATGCCTTATAATTATGTTTCATCCTTAACATCCTTATTTTTGATCGCCTCCTGCAAAATGATCTTTATCATGTAAAGTTGACATAGAATCTCAGAATAAGTTTTAGTAGTTGAAATGTCCTTAGAAACATTTCCTGAAGCAATACTTTTGTATATTTCCCCATTAATATTTTAGGGTGGCTGGATTTCCTTTTTGGAGGACTGAGCTGGAGGAAGGTTGTAAAAGGTTGGGCAGAAGAAAGACCTTTAGTCAAGTTGGTTTCATCTATTATTTAAAAGGGTCACAGACCACCAACCCTTGTCCCAGAGAAAGCAACATAAGGTAGAATGGATTGCTGAGTATTTCCCTCCTTGCCTGATGTGCTTCAACACTGCAGGTCATAGCATAACACAGAGTCAACGCTAACATTGAGCTGCACTGGCATTACATCTCAAAATCGAACTCTTCAGATTGACTGATTGATTTTTAGAAACAAGGTCTAACTGTGTCCCCCAGGCATTATAATATGTCTATATAATATTATAATAATATGAATCTTTCAGATTTATTTGCTCATTTGTTTATTTTTAGAAATAGGGTCTCACTGTCACCCAGCCTGGTCACAGGGATCATAGCTTACTCTGACCTCAAACTCCTGGGCTTAAGCAATCCTCCTCCTTCAGCCTCTTAAGTAGCTCAAACTATAGACACTGGCTACTGAGCTTGGATAATTTTTAATTTTTTTGTAGAGACAGGATCTCACTATTTTACCCAGGCTGATGTTGAACTCGAACTCCTGGCTTCAAGCAATTCTCCTGCCTCAGACTCCCAAACAGCTGGGATTACCAGGCATGAGCCATCATGCCTAGCCAAACCTTCAGATTTAAATTGCTTACTGTAAAAGGTGATCTTATTTCTTTTCCTCCTTGACTTTCCAAAGGCATACCATGCCATTTAGCTGTGTAATTTCAGTCTCTATGAATGATAGAAACAAGATGCTTATATAGAATGCTCATAGCGTGATACTACTTGTTAACTTTGTAATGTGGAGTTAGAACCCATAATTACCTAAACTTTATAAAGTGTTATATATTTTCTTATTGAACATTCAAATTGAAGTCCCAAAACACAAGAATGAAAAAGTGTTTCATTCACATTTTCAACACTGGTCTGTAAGATAGTATATTTTTAAAGAGTGAAACACAGCCCAAATAAATACCTAAATATGGGGTTTCCTTTACAGCAATCTTGAAGTTTATTTACTTAGTTGATGCTTCTAAGGTTCAAAGCACTTACAGAACTTCTTCATAAGAAATGTATACTATCACTGGGTGCAGTGGCTCATGCCTGTAATCCCAGCACTTGGAAGGCTGAGATGGGGGGACTGCCTGTGCTCACAGGTTCAAGACCAGCCTGAGCCAGAGCAAGACCCCGTCTCTAAAAAATAGCCGGGTGTTGTGGGTGGGCACCTATAGTCCCAGCTACTTGAGACAGTGAGGCAAGATCATTTGAACCCACAAGTTTGAGGTTGCTATGAGTTATGACGCCATGGCACTCTACCAAGGGCAACAGAGTGACCCTGTCTCAAAAAAAAAAAAAAAAAAAAAAAGTCTACTATGTAAAAGACAGTTTATCTAAATAATGCAAACCCTCATCTTTGGAGGAAAGGTATGGCTTATGGTAAATCATCATTCAGTTTCTTAGGCAGGAGATCAAACTAGACATCATTATGCTTAAATATGAGCCATTACTAAAAAAATAAAATATTTCTTCTACGTATGTCTTTGAAAGAGGAATTTCAAAGTACCTCTTGGGTTGTATAAATTCTGGACATAAATCTTTTTTAGTTTTTAAATTTTAAATTTTAGAGATAGAGATGGAGGTCTCACTTTTGCTCAGGCTGGTCTCGAACTCCTGGCTGTAAGCATTCCTCCCTCCTCAGCCCCCCCAGAATATGAGGATTATAGATGTTAGCTACTATACCCTGCCAAAAATCTTAATCTCAATTTCTCCTTGACCTACCTACAATTTTAAAAAGCAATATATACAGATATTTAACACTGATTATATTTTAGAATTCATTAGTGATTTGCATATTACTAAAGGCAAGATAGGGAAAAAGATATGTCATTAGTTTTAGTCAACAGCACCCAAGTATGTATATTAATTTAATACTTTTAAAATGTTGAGAACACACAAAAACTCTAAAGTAAAGTAGCTGAAATTCATATCTAATGTTTTAAAAGTATTCATTTTCCATTTGCAGGATAGCATTCTTGGGCAGAATTTAAAGGAATGCTAGGACTTGAATCTCCAACAGGGACTGGAACATTTACAGATTAAAAAGATTTAAAAATTCCTGTTTGCTACACCCTGTTTTAAGCATTTCCATACAGCTAAGAAGTAAAAAGTGAAAAAAACAAAAGCTCAATTTGCACGGTGAATGTCTAAAGGGAAGGTAAAAGCTTATTTCTTAACATTTTCAAACTATATTCTCTCTCAACTGTTGGTCAAGAACCTAAACTAAAATAGGAATGCAAAAAGCACCTTACCCCAAATTCTTAACTTAAATTGCGAGGCTGTAAGTTCATATTCATATTAGGAAAAAATGTAAATGAATTGCATTGTTTTTCAATTATCAGTTTCTATCATTAAGATCTTTTAATTGGCTTGTGAGCATATAATTCACTTTCAATGGGTATAATTTTATATCCTAAGTATAATATCAAAAATATTCTCTAGATCTCTTCAAATGAATAACAGCTACGCTTACCTTCAACACTTAAGATTTTAAATTTTCTCTGAAATTTGCATTTTAACATAAAATTCGCAAAAAATCCTATTTTAGCAGGCTTGATTGTATCAACTGGTAAAACTTTATTTTACAAGCAGTAGGAATTGGATCAAATGATTATTATTAATATAATCCAGAGGAAGTATTTTGTAACCATAGTAAATGCCATTATACATACTGCCAATACAGACTTAATAGACAATACTGAACTGTACAAGAGTTATTTATTTTTTCCTTAATCTCAAAGCTATTTTTAGTAATACAAAAAAGCCATATTAACATTTTTCCATTAGAAAACGTGATGTACAAAACTTTGGATGAAAAGATATGTCAAATTTCATTTAATCACTTGGAGGAAAATCCACCACTCCATCAATACCACCCAAAGTGTTTTAGGCAGTGATTAAAATCAAAATAATGCATCTTAATAAATTCCAGCTGTTAAAAGAACAAACTCAGTCATACATAATAGTTTGCTACACAGTATTTTTGACTACTCACTTTGGGAGTTATTTTAAAAATCCATTTTTTCTTTTTTTATTACTGAGTCCTACTACACATACCAGGCACTGTACTTGGCCAACTAATTATCTGAGAAAAAGATAAGATGGGAAAGACCCATAAATCAGTCCTTTGGTTACCAGATTTGATTTTTAACTTTCAAACATCCTCCAAGATCAAGAAACTCTATTAAAAAAATCCTAACTAAAAATATACACCCTTACAAATGCTATTTGATTTTATTAGTACTGAGGGTGTTTGGTAAGGTCATGGATCACTATGTTTGATCCATTACCTCCAATACAAGCACATGTCAAAAGTTAATTTGTTATTTTTCTAGTAAGTTTAAAATTTGGCATTTGGTTGTCACAAATGTGGTTCACTGATTTATCATGAACCCTATACTGTACACTGCTCAAAGCAGCAAAGCAGATATGCATTAAATATCACATTTAGTGAAGTAATGGTATTTGATACATATCTTAAAATGCAATTCAGTTTAGGGTCCAGTGGGAAAAAAATCCACTTATGGGGTGGCAGAGAACTGAGGAGATAAATGTCTAAGGTTATGGAATATTACTATATGATGAAGAATTATTCTCTTTTTTCCTTTGAGTAATAAGATACATGTTCATTTAAAAAAAGAAAAAAAGAAAGAAAAAAACTGCTTGTAACTATGCTAAAGGCCCATAAACTGAAGTCGTCCATTCAACACCATTACTTCATTACATAAACTTGTTTTTTTTAGGGTATAACACAATCTAAGCAATAATTTGGAAAATAGCCAAGCGCTAAGCAATTACAATGGCAGGTAATACACCATCAATTTTTGAAACACATTTGGTCACTTCTCATGACCCTCTGTCATATGGATTCAATAGACAATAAAATTTAAGTTTTTGGACCTGCATGACAAAAAAATGGCTTTATGAAATTTTCTCATAAGACATTTAAATAGTCTTAGGTGCACACCATTTGCATCTGAAATGATTTAATTTGACACACTATATAACCACAATAAAAATAATTATGTTCTATTTTTAAATGAGAACTAAATGCAGATAAATGGTGACAGATTTGACACGGGATGTTATACGTTCTCCCTGTATGTAATCTGACACTGCCGATTATGAATTTCAGAGCTTGAAAACTTCAGATTAAAAACCACAAGAAAATTTACTCTTGGTTGGCATGCAAGATCGTCTTAAAATTAACCTAAGACCTAGAAGTCTCAGTATCATCAGGACATAAAGAAACACAACAAATTTGTACATTTTATTCACATTTATTTTTCGCTTTTAGTGTGCTCACAGAAAATTAGAACACCTTAAGCAGGAGTTTAATAGCAATTTTTGTAAGCAAAGTTACATTCCATCTCTAAGTCAAATTGGTCAAAGCTTCTCCAGTATTTACAAAACATGATAGACAAGATGCTACACAAAACCATTGCATCTGAAGATTTTTTTTTCTTTATTCTCAAAGATGACTGGAAAAGAAAGCATTGTCTGCTGTAATCAAAAACATACCACAGTATAAACAGTAACCATTCCACTTATCACAGCTTGGTTGAGTTTAAAATTTGTGTTTAAAAGGTCCAAGATGACTGCAGTTTTACAAAAATGGGCAGGGTGGAAAGTTGCAAACTTTATGTGCTTCTGGATATCAAGATTTGTTTTTATACAATAGTCACAGTTAAAAACACCCTGCTGGTAATACATAATTACACTTTATTAAGGTCATAAACCAGCAATAAACAATAAAGCCTATACAACTTGTAGTTCTACTTAATCACTGACTGGTACAGCTAACATGAGATAAGTGAAAAGTTCCTATGGTTTAAATGAACTCCTAAGACTATGATCTTTTTTTAAAATCTGGGTATTGGTGTTTTCTTTTTTCTCTTTCCTTCTTAATCAAGACTTGTAGTGTTGTAAACCTGCCTCACAAAATACATCGTAATAACTTTTCTTTAAAAAAAAAAAAAAAGACTAAGCCTTTACACCATCATTTCTAGTGGCACATTCTCTTGGCATTGTTATGCACCACTTCCAGTTCCCCATTGTGGTCCCTATCACTTCATTTGATATCCCTTTTTGACCCACCCATCTCCTTCATATATGGGCATGTCCGTAGATTGACAAAGAAAGTTTACATTTTTGAATAAAGATGCAAAGTATGCAAAAACATTAATACTGATGCAAAAAATAAAAAAATAAAAGAGAAATAAGGCAGAGGAAGGTGTTCAAGCTGTCCTCGACCTGTTGGAATGGTGGTAACAGAATGATCTGAGATGGGAATCTGTGGGGGGGTGGGGGGGAGGAGAAAAACCAAAATTTGCTGCTTAAAAAAAAAGTAAAATAAAAAAAGACATCTTTAAAATCAATCCCTGGTTGTAGACAAGTTCTCCAAAACCAGTACCTGGCACCACTCCAACAAACAAACGGGGGGGAGAAAAGTTCTTCGATTATCTCAAAACATCTCGCTCCTTACTCTGCCGCCTCCGCCGGGGGGGCTTCTGGACTGCACTCGGGCTGGGCCTCCTGCGAGGGCGCTGCGCAGGCTGACGACGCGGCCGCCGGCTCCTCCGCGGGGGCGGCCTCCTGCTCCGGGGCCGCGTCGGGCCCCGCGGCCGAGGGGGCCTCGCCGGCCCCGGCCTCCTCCTCCGCCTTGGCGGGCTCCTCCGCGGCCTTGCTCTCCTCGCCGGAGGGCGGCTTCTCGGGCGCGACGGCGGCCTCCTCGGGCTTGGCCTCCTGCGGGTCGCCTCCCGCGGCGCCCTCCTCGCCCGCGGCCGCGCCCTCCTCGCCCGCGGCGGCCGCCTGCTCCCCGGGGGCCGCGCCCGCGTCGGCGGCCGCTGCGGCGCCCCCGGCGGCCTCGTCCTTGCCGCCCTCGGCGGGGGCGCCAGCTGCGCCCTCCGCCTCACCGCCTTCCCCGGCCTCCTTCTTGTTCTTCTTGAAGGAGAAGCCGCTCAGCTTGAAAGACTTCTTGAAGGAAAAGCGCTTCTTTTTTTTTTTCGGGGTCTCGTTGCTGGGCGAGGGCGCGGCCCCATCCTCGGCCTTGGGCGAAGACGTCGAGGAGGCGGCCGACGCGGCCTCCCCCTCCGCGGCCGAGGGCGAGCCGGGCTCGGCGGCCTCTCCCTCCGCCGGGGCCTCCTTCTCCGCGGCGCCGGGCCCTGCCTCGGGGGCGGCTGCGGCCGGCTCATCTTTCTCGGTGGCGGTGGGCGACGCCGCCCCGCTCCCCGCGGCCGCGGGCTCCTCCTTGTCGGCGGCCGGGGCGCTGCCGTTGGCCTGCAGCTCCTCCTTGGCACCCGGCTCGGCGGCAGCAGGCGAAGCGTCGCCGTTTACTTTCACGTGGCCATTCTCCTGCGGGGCAGAGAAAGCAGGAGGTCACTAAAGCGGCCAGGGCGCCGCCGTTCCCGCCCCCACTGTGAGCCAAGACGGACCAGCTGTCCCCTTGGAGCCCTCTAACCACGAAGTCCCCCGCCCTCGCCATATGGGGAGGGAGGTGGAGAAGGATGCCCAGCCATAGATAAGCCCCACGGAAAAAGTAACGCGGGCAGCGCCCTTTGCAGAGTCCTAAAAGCACAGCAGTATCCCCGACCATTCGGGAGATGTCTTAAGGACAAGAGTCCGAAAGTTAAAAAACAAAGGTTCATCACTCCAGCCCTTGACTTATGAGTTTTGGAAAAAACGATGCAAATTATTACTGGACACACCAAAGCCCTTTCTAAGAAGGCACAGAGCCAGGGCTGGTGGTCTGTGCGTCAGTTACATATCCCTCTTTCGCCTTAAATACCTAAAGTCCTGTTCAAAATACCAAGAACTCCCAGGGGTATCCCAACACTTCAGCCCGCAGCACCCGCGCCGCGCGTTCCAAGGCCCTGAAAACCCGCCGAGGGCCTTGCTACCGGAAGGGGGCGCTGCGCCTCCACCGAGCCGCGTTGGGTGCAGGAGTGCGAGGAGGGGCGGGGCCGGCGGGCCACCCCGCCCTGCCCAGCCGGGCCCTTCCCGCAGGCCGAGGCGCCCCCGAGCCCGGATCGCGCAGCCCCAGAGTCCACAAACAAAGCTCAGGTGGCTTGCGGGCCTCCAGGTCCGGCTGAAATCAGAAGCCTGGGGGGAACCCATCATTTTTGAGGTCTCGTTTCTGCCTCCACGCCCACCTTCGCCAGTGATTCTGCGAAGCCAGGGCGCGCCCCGGCGGCTCGTTTTGCATTTTTAACGGGTTTAAAGCCTCTTGGCAGAGCTTGCCTTCCCCAGTAGGTTAGAGAAGGCTAAGCGACACAATCTCTGCTCTAGGAAAAGAGGCGTGGTGGGTGCCCAGTGTTTTCGAAGCAGCCACCCATGACGGCCCTCTCGCCCACCCAGCCGTGGCTATCTTCCTGGGTCCGGGCAACGCAGGGGCAACCCCCGCGGGTGGTCTGGGCGCCACGCACACTACCAATCCCTCCCGAAACCCAGGAACTGCCTCTTTTTTGACCATCTGAGGAGTTCTTGAAGGATCCACCAAGTGTTTCCACCCCAGGGATACCAGGTAGAAGTCAAATGGGTGTATAGTTCCATAGACAGCTACGAATAAAGATTTAGGACAGTGGGAAAGCCCCATCGAAGGGTACTGAAACCCTCTGTCCAGCTCCAGCCAGCCACCTTCCAAGAACCCAGGGCACGCCGCCGCAGCATACAATAAGACAGCCCTTCCCTCGCTTTTTTCCATCTCTATCCTCTTTGCACCCCCTTCCCTTAACCGCGCCCCCCCACCACCACCACACCAGTTCAGCAATCTCGAAAGCGACCCAGTCTCGACAACAAATACAGGAGCCACGCAAACACCATTGTGCCCACGGACACAAATGCAACCTGGCTGTGGGGGGGAGTACCTAGCTAGTCACGTTCTGCCAATCTCTAAACCACGCCATTTTAGACGATTTATCACTCCTTTCCTCCCGTCTACTTAAGAATTCGCCAGGATTCTTGGGTTAGGGAGAAGACCACTTCTATGAAAAATTGACATTTTAGGTTATTCCTTTCCATTCAACTTCAGACTCGAATCTGGCCACGCTACTCTTCCACAAATGCGCCTCCGGAGCCACAAGGAGGGAAGGAAAAACGAGACTGGAGAAAGACACCAAAGAAATGACCACAATTACAGGTAGCATTTACCTGCCCATTCGCTTTGGAAGGCGACGAGGCCACAGCCGCCTCCCCAGGCCTCTCCGCGGCGGCTTCTCCCTTCGCTGCGGTCTTGGAGAACTGGGCACCCATGCTGGCTTCTTCAACAAAGAAACTCAACAGATCCAAGAGGGGAAACAAAGAGCCTCGGGTTGGCGTAACGACGGGGCGAGCAGCAGCAGCGGCAACAGCGGCAGCGGCACACACACCGGAGGGAGGGGGGTGGGGTGGTGAAGAGGACAGAACAGAACCGATTAAATACACTCCGGATAAAAAAATTTTGTCGAAGAGATCAAAAAACAGCAGCACAGGAGGGAGGGAAAAAGGGTGGAAAAGTCGAGCACAAAAAAGGAGCCCAAGTGTAGTTTAAAAAAAAAAAGAAGTAATAAAAAAATCCCAGATTTGTAGCCGCACTGTAGACAAGAGGAAAATGGAGAAATCTCCCTGGTTGCTAATAAGATGCGGGGTCCAACGCCCAAGTGCACAGATGAATGGGCTCGCGGGCGCTGACGCTGCCCCCGCGCGCGCCGGCCAATCCGCGCGCCGCGCACAAAGCATGGGGCGGGGCCTGCGCGCCCGGCGAACAATGGAGCCGCGCTTTGCAAAACGGTTTGAAAATCAGCTTCAGGCCGAGAATTAATGTCCTCCAAATAAATAAATCACCTAAAAAATACATGCCTCTCGCCTCCCTCGGCTTGAAAATAATAATGCATTCCTTGATTGGCTTGCTTTGTTTGGAATTAATTAACGCGGGAGGGGGGTACTTGTGGATGGGGGCGGAGAAAGCGTTAACTTGACTCGCGTTGACTCTGTGGGTCTATATCCGTGTCTGTCTCTCGCCACTCTCTCCCCTCCCCCATCTTTCCCGTGTGTGTTTATGTGTATGTGTGTGTATGCGAGGGTTAAAAACAATGGTTGGGATTTGTGTCTTTGCAGCATGTTTTCTCCTTGTTCCATATTGGTTTCACAGTTATTGCGCAGGGTTTGTTTTTTTAACTGCTGCAGTGGTTAAATCGTCCCAAATTAAAAGGCATTTAAACCACGAAGATCGAATTTCATCAAACGAGATCGCGAGTTAGAATTAGGTCTGTAGGCCAGATGTGGAAAATGCAAAAGCGGCAAACAGCCGAAGCCACACTCCTTTCCCTCTCCCACACTGGCATGAAATAAAATATTTTGAGATTGGCCTTTGGCGTTCATCAAATTCCCTCTCTCCAGTTATTCCCAATTAGTGGGGTTTTTTCCCCCCACAATACAAAGCGAAGGTCACTTACAATAGATGGAAACTGTTTGCATTTATCACTATATGAAATGGCACAATTAATTTTCCTCTATGGTGAAATGAGACACAGCCTCGATCGTACGCATCCATATTTGCAGTTGGGATGCTATGTGCATCAATATGGATCGTTTATCAGCCTACTGCCAGAATCGGATGGACCCTTTCTTTCCCAAAGTGTGAGTGTGTGAGTGCGCACGCAAGCAAATGTGCTCGAGGAAGGAAAGGAGGCGATGGCGATGAAATTCTAAACAACCGGATTACAGTTCTAAGGAGAAATTATCTGCGTGTTCAGAGAAAGCAAGAAGGCTATCCCTGAACGCTCCAAGTCTAACGTGAGTTAGAAGAAAAGGTTCTATAATGGTTCACAGGATACCTCCATCTGCCCCTGAACTCCTCGCCACTGGAGTACCAGACGCTGTTTGTATGTGAGAAACAAGGCACTGAAAGTATGGGGGGGGCGGTGGGGGGAATCAAGGACATACAGCCTAACAAGCATTCCGCTTCCAACCACAGTTTTGTTCCCAAAGTTTTCACTCGTGGCAAATTAGACCACCTTTTCTTGTTTACATTTAGTTATCCTGGAATGAATAATCTTTCGCTTAAGAAGATGAGAAGCAGTCGAGGGAACGGTTCATTTCTCCTGGTGCTGGCTCTGAATTCTCAAACACACTTTTATTTTCTCTTCATTGTAGGGAAATAGGTCACACTCGGAGTGAGAAAGACGGTTGGTTCAAGCCAGTAACTCTTTGTTCAAGCGTTACTTTGAAAATCACCAAGCTGAAGATCTCTACGCGAAGCTTCGTTTTCTCTGCCCTGTTCCTTCAGGTACATTACTCAATCACGAAGTCGTATTCCCCAGAGATGATGTAAAGACGTTTCCGTAGAACTGCATCTTGCCAACAGACGTGTTATTACCCTTAAGGGGGCCCGCTGGCCTGGCCCAAGACCCCAGCCGCCAGGATGGACGCGAATCCCTTGTATCAGTAGAGTTCCAACTTGATCCAACACCACCATCCAGGCGATTCCCAAAGGCTCATTTAAAGCTGTTGATTTCCGCCCCCCCCAAACGTGAATCATGCCCCTTCCTCTGCATCCACCCCTATTTTAAATTGGGGTGATTGCTAGTTCGCTCTCGGATTTTCTCCCAGACGCGTCCTTAGCCCTCCATTTGGGGGCTGCTTTTATTGCTCCTTTGTTACCAAGCTGCTATGCAGCTTTCCCCCCTTTTCTTTCTCGAATGCCTATTTGCCTGGTATCGGCTCGTCTCCCTGGCAACGGCCGGGGAAGATTCTGTGCCCCGGGCGGGGGGTGGAAGAAGAGGCGGAGCCAGCGCTGGGAAGAGGGGAGCAGGCGGTGGAGGAGACGGGAGGTGGTGGGGTGGTGGAGGGGAAAGAGGGGCCAAGTGAGAGACTGGGAGACAGACTGCGCAGCAGATGGCCGCGCGAGGGGGCGGGGCGGGGCGGGGCGGGCAGCCCGAGCGCAGGGCGCCGGGAGCCAATCAATTCCCGCGGCAGCCCCGGGGCACGGAGCCGGTGTAAACACAGACATTCACGCTCCACCAACAGTCCTTAGTTTACCGTAGAGGAGACGATTTCCTTTCGATAAGAAAGCGCATGCCTAGGTAGTAGGAAAGCCCACGGTCCCCAGCAACTGGCAGACGCAGGAGGCTTAGGGAGTTGCCGGGGAGGGAGCTGAGCGCTGGCCGGCTCTCCCCACCTCCCCCAGCGTCCAGGGTCCGACCAACCCCGAGATTCCTTCCACCAAGGGGGAAGGTCGAAAAGGCGGAGGATGAATGAGGAAGGCAGGACTGGGAAATGGAAAGAGGTCGTTCTTTCTCTGGAAACCGCACAATGGCAGGGAAGGGACGCCAAGAAGGTGGAACCGGTAGGAGTTGTACGATAAAAGTATAAAGTTCCTCAGGAGTGTGCTCTTCTCTTTCAGAGCTAAATGTTTCAAATAAAGCGCCAAAGGTGTTTACATGAATGTGATTAAGGAACCCAGGAGGTCATGGTGAAAATGTAAAACTGGTTATCTGTAACACCAGGAAGAAACAGGCATTTGCTCCTTATTTATACTCCCTTTTCTTCCTGCCCTAGCATATTTGTAAGATAATGCTAACCTGTGTATGTATTTTTTCTACTAATAGAAAAAGAACAAGAGACCTTAGTTATTTTTCAGTAAACTATTAGCACTGATAAGAATTTTAGAGACCATTCCCCAAAATCTTGAGGGCTTTCTGTATGCCAAACACGCTAATCTAGGCTCTGTTTTCATATCATGGAACAAAGCAAACTCAGTCGTTGACCTCACCACTTTGTAGATCATCCAATTAAGGTGAACTGGAGCATCTGGCTTCACCCTGCCACCAGATGAAGTAAGCTCAGGAGAGTTGCCAAATTTCTAGTATGGTAGAGGCAGGATTAGATCTCACCTCATTGGTGATTACAGGGCCTGGCTTCTTCCACCAGGGCACAGTGCTTGGCCTTCCCTGAATGGTGTAGATTCACTCAGTAGGTCAGTCATTAATGTCTAAAATATTTACTAAAGTCCTGTTAAGTGCCAGGAAGAGGGATTAGACATCAGCTTACACCAGGGACAAATATGGACGTGGCTTCTCCTCAAATGCAGCTCACATTTATATTATTACTTCTTGAAACTTGTTAAAATGTGAAGAAAGCAAGCACAAATGAGATAAACTGTGTCCTTAGAAAACAAAAGATAAGGGTCACTTTCTTTTTCTTTCTTTCTTTTCTTTTTTTTTTTTTTTTTTTGAGACAGAGTCTCACTCTGTTGCCCTAGACTAGAGTGCAATGATATCTTAGCTCACAGCAACTTCAAACTCCTGGGCTTAAGCTCAGGGCTTCAGACTCCTCTTGCCTCAGCCTTCCAAGTAACTGGGACTACAGGCACCTGCCACAATGCAGGGCTTGTTTTTCTATTGTAAGTGGAGATGGGGTCTCCCGCTTTCTCCAGGCTGGTGTCCAGTCCACCTGCATCACTTTCCCAGAGTGCTAGGATTACAGATGTGAGCCCTGCGCCCAAGTGTCACTTTCTACATTCCTAATTAAATATGTCTTTTTCATCTGGAAGCATACATGTAGCTTTCATGAATTCAGGATATACGGGGATCCTCCGATCCTGGTAGTGGTGTGCTCCATCCTCATCTTTGATTTTATGTTACCTGAACTTCAATTCCACAGAAATTGATTAGCTTGCAACCTAGTGGGGAGCAAAACAGACGCAGACTCTCATTCATTCAGCAACTATTTGCTGAACTCCTATCATGTACTAGGTTTTTGAGATACATCAATGAACAAAGAAAACTTTATGGAGCATATTTTCTAGAGTGAGGAGAAAAACATAAGTTAATGAATACAAGTAAGCAAATTACATAGAGTGTTAGAAATCTATAAGTGTTTAAGGGGGAGAAACTAAAGCAAGACAAGGGAGATAAGAGTTCAGGGGAGTATTGGAAATTCCATATTCCATATAGGTCAGGAAGGGCCTCATTGAGAAGATATACTTGGGGCAGACATAAAGAGATGAAGGAGGCTCGGTGCCTGTGGCTCAATGGGATAAGGCGCCAGCCATGTACACCTGAGCTGGCGGGTTCGAATCCAGCCCGGGCCCACCAAACAACAATGACGGCTGCAATCAAAAAAAAAAAAAAAAAAATGACCAGGTGTTGTGGCGGGCGCCTGTAGTCCCAGCTACTTGGGAGGTGGAGGCAGGAGACTCACTTGAGCCCAGGAATTGGAGGTTGCTGTGAGCTGTGATACCACAGCCTCTATCCAGGGTGATAGCTTGAGGCTCTGTCTCAAAAAAAAAAAAAAAAAAAAAGAGATGAAGGAAGTAATAATGGCGATAACCCACTCAATATTTCTAAGTTAGCAAGAGAGGAAGAAGTTAGAATTAAACAAAAAGATCACAAATAGGAATGTGCTTTTATATAGTCATCTGCACTCTGAAGAAAAATGTAGGGTGCTATAGGATAGTACAATTTAGTTAGGAGGTTTAAAGAAGATCTTTTTATTTTTATTTTTATGTTTTTGGAGACAGAGTCTCACTTTGTGGTCCCCAGTAGAGTGCCGTGACATCACAGCTCACAGCAACCTCAAACTCTTGGGCTTAAGTGATTCTCTTGCCTCAGCCTCTCAAGTAGCTGGGACTACAGGTGCCCATCACAACACCCAGCTAGTTTTTTAGAGACAGGGTCTTGCTCTTGCTCAGTCTGGTCTCTAACTCATGACCTCAAGCAATCCACCCACCTTGGTTTCCCAGAGTGTTGGGATTATAGACATGAGCCACTGAGCCCGGCCTAAGAAAAACTTTTTAAAAGAGTGACTTTTGAGTGGAAGTCTAAAGGATGAGTGGGCATTAGCCAGGTGAGGAGAAGAGCTGTGTTCAGATAGAGGAAATAACAAAGCCCCTGAGGGGGGAAGGGTTTGGCATGGGTTTCAGAGGGATCGTTCATGGGTTTTGAGTAATCATTTTGTATACACAGTATTTTGAAGTTCCTATAACGCAACTTCCTAGTAGAAAAGGTAACTGTGCAGGTATAAGAGTCTGGAATTCAAAGAGTGGTTTGGAATGTGAATACAAATTTGTGGCCCTTCTGTTTGTGTTTTCAGAAGCAGAGTCATAGGAAAATACAAAATACAATAAGGTCCATAATGATGCCCAGAGTAATTTCAGCTTTAAGAGGATGGATAAAAAAGGAGTGGAGACAGCAAAAAAGGATGAAAAGGAACTCTCAAGGAGTAGATAGAAACTGGAAGAGTGTGTTGTCAGGAAAATCAATGCGGAGAATGTTTTAAAGAGGAATGCTTAATGTTATCAAGTGCTGTGGCACGGTCTAATAAAGACTGAAACATTTCCATGGATGTTGCGGTACAGAAGTTACTGGTCTCAGGCTCCTGAGAAGTTTTTGTAGTGTGTTGAGATTGGAAGCCAGATTTGGTGTGCGGAGCAGAGAAGAGAAGAAGATGACAGTACATGTAGTCACCTACCCTTTGTGCAGCTTGGTGGGGTAAAAGTTGAGAGTGACAGATCAGTAGTTGGAGCGGGCTAGGGGAGGTTGAGCAAAAGTCTGAAATTCAAAATTCTTCAAAATCTAAAACTTGGAGTGCCTACGTGACTCACAAATGAAACATGTCATAACTGGCCTCATGTGACAAGTCACGTTCAAAATGCAGACGCACAACACACAGTTTACTGAACATCCTCGAGGGAAGAAAGGCCCTCCTGGCCCTTTCCAGCTGCGTTCTATCTTCTCTGAGCATGTCCAGACTCCTACATGAAGGCATGTCCCCAAGGGGTAACAGAATGGTTCAGTGTACACAAACTTGATTTCACGTACACAAATATATAAAAATTATTACATAAAATTATCTTCAGGCTGTCTGTATGGTATTTGTCAGAACTATGCATGGATTTCATGTGTAAACTTGGGTCCCATTCCCAAGATATCTCATTATATATATGTAAATATTTCAAAATCTGAAATCAGAAATATTCACCTTGTACAATGTTTTTTTGGTTTGTGTTGTGCTTCTTGGATGGAAGATATTAAAGCAAGTTTGACTGATCTGGAAATTAACTCAGTAAAAAGGAAAGTGTAAGTATAAGAAAGGGGGTGGGGATGGGGGTGTAGGGAACACGCTAAGAAATTGGCTTTTGAAAGACATCTTTTTCCTTTTCTGTAAGGGGAGAAAAATGGGATGGCTACAGATTTGCTTGTGGGAAGATGAGAGAATTCCCCTCTGATGGTTTCTATCTGCCCTTGAGGTCATCAGCTAAGAATGAGGAAGAAAAGGGAGAGTTGGAGTTTTAATTTTATTGTAGAAGGTATGGAATAATGATTGGGAGGTATATGATTGAGACTTTTAGGCATGGGAAGACTTTATTTTTACTTTTATTTTTTTTGAGAGAGACTCAAGCTGTTGCCGTGGTAGAGTGCCGCGGTGTCATAGCTCATAGCAACCTCTAACTCTTTGGGCTCAAGCGATCCTTTTGCCTCAGTTTTTCTATTGTTAGTAGAAACAAGATCTTGTTTTTGCTCAGGCTGGTCTCGAACTCGTGAGCTCAAGCAGTCCACTCGCCTCAGCATCCCAGAGTGCTAGGATTATAGGCGTGAGCCATGGTGGGAAAATTTTAGAGAATACCCATGTTCGGTTGATCTATCCCAAGGATGCTTTATCAGTCTATCAAAGTTTCTTTCTCATATATTTTTAACTTAATACTAGTATTCACCATCATCTTTAAAATTACCAGCTACTTACTTTCAATCTGTATGCAACTTGTCGTATATCTATGCAGTTAATATCCGTGCTAAAATAAAATATAGATTTTATATACCAATGCTATTATAAAGATCAATGTCAGTTAATCCTATATGTTCATACAGATAGATATAAAGAGAAGGAGGAAGGGAAGAAAACCTACTGTGTGCCAGGTACTATATTGTGTGAGACAGCTAGGCTTGTATCATTTGCTAATTTTGCAGATTTAAAAATTGATGTTCAGCCTTGTTTGGCACATAACATTCTACTGCGTGTTAGCCATTGTCCATTGAAGGCTATTTGACTTTTAGGAATCTACTAAGAGTCAAATGGTTGTCATTAGCACAAAACCTTTTATGTCATAGGAACTTTATTTTTAAAAATAGCACCAAAACTGCAAACTTCTTTAACTTTAGACTTTGTTTTGGTGTTCTCCTTCCTCCCGTCCCTCTTTCCCCCTCTCTCTCCCTTCCTTCCTTCCTTTCTTTCT
>CAUYRH010086124.1:0-12775 GCA_963574655.1 Perodicticus potto
TTGTTATCTTTCATGGCAAGGGTCCAGTCAGAAATCACCTTGAAAAACAGTCCAGACTTGCCAGTATTAAAGATGTCATCATCTTTGAAGCCCGTCTGGAAGTCCAGGAACTTTTTAATGAACTATTCCACAATTTCCGCCGGAACATCATTGGATTCATCACAAAAGGCTTCCTTCCTTCCTTTCTTTCTTCTTTTTTTTGTTTTTTTGCATTTTTTGGCTAGGGCTAGGATTAAACTCACCACCTCCAGTATGGGGCTGGCGCCCTACTCCTTGAGCCCCAGGCACTGCCCCCATCACATAAGACTTTCTTGGAGATCTCATGTGGCAGTTTAAATTTCTCAAGCCAACAACTTCATGCCTGGAAATGTGCCACCCCTAATTCCCAAGCAATTTTTAAAATTTTTTAAATTAATTAGTTAGCTAATTAACTAATTTAGAGACAGACTCTCACTCTATCACCCTGAGTAGAGTGCTGTGGCACTCTCAAACCTCAGCAAACTGAAATTCCTGGGCTCAAGGAATCCTCTTGCCTCAGCCTCCCGAGCATCTGGGAGTACAGATGTCTGCCACATGGCCAAGACGGTTTTTCTATTTTAATAGATTTCAGTTCTCACTCCCACTCAGTCTGGTCTTCAAGCAATTCACCTGCACTGGCCTCCCAGAGTACTAGGATTACATGTATGAGCCATTCTGCCAGTCCTCTGTGAAATTTTGAATAACCCCCTGAATCATCGGCCTGGAGATTTGGGCATTAACTATCCTTAACTGTTCGAATCAGCTTAATGTGTCTTCTTGGACTTCTTTAAGGCAAGTTGTCCTCCTTTTCCACTGTAGGTCTCCACTTTCCTACGATATCTCTCCAAAAACTTGGTTACGTTTTTGAAAGTTAACAGTGTTTCTGGTAACACGAAATGTTCCACCATCTTTCTTTGGTTGTTACTTTCCAGAAAACATAGAAGAGCAACTTTTTCTTTCAATGTCAGCTCTTTGAGTTTTTTCTTTCCTTTGGGCCCTCATGTCTCAATTAACTGTAAAATTGTTCAGTAACTGTAGGATGTGCCTGGCCTTCCGCAGCCTGAGCAATTTGCAGCCCGTCTTTGTCCTTGAGCCCAACAGCAAGTGGGATGGGGGGCTCGTAGTCTTCAGATGCACTCAGGAAGCCTCCTGCTCCACCTTCCTTTTGATGGTAGAGTTGCAGGGATTCGTCCCAGCATCTTCCATCCTCCCCTGCAGCATCCTGGCCATCTCCACCCAGCGATTGTCCAGCACCCTGTGGGCCTCACAGACGATGCTGTCCTCCTCCTCCTCAGTCCAGCAGGGCTTCTCCACCTCAGGGTCAAGGTTGTGCCAGCCCTTGCAGCACTGCCTCTCCAGTGGCCCTCCAGGCGCTCAGTGATCCATGTCCACTGCTTCGTGCTGTGCTTCCTGACTAGCTCAATGAAATTTTGTCTTCCTCTTTGGTCCATGGCCCTTTGACAAGACACTCAGCCAGCTGTACTGGCATTGCTGGTCAGTGTGGTCAGGAAAGTGGCAGGCCCGAACTTCCAGTTCTGCTGTCCGAACTGCCTCACCAGCGCCCTCACCTGGTCGTCCTCCTGGTGGGTCCATTTGACATTGTACTTGTTGGCCCTCTGCTCTGGCACATGTGTCCGGCTATTGCGGCTCATCCAGCTCCTGGCAGGGAGGCTAATGAGACATTCTCCCCTGGCGGGGCAGCACTGCACTTGCCTGCAGCCCCCGACTTAGCCAGGAGCGTTAGCTGGTCCAGATCAGGACGCAGGCTGCTCCCAGCCCCGGGCCTAGTTCCGTGGCTTCAGCGTGTCCGCAGCTTCCACGCTGCCTGCTCGCAGGACTGCAGCCTCTGCCAACCAGCAAAGAAGCCCATTTTCTATCTTCCGCCGAGTGTCTTTTTACAACTTTGCAAGGTTAAGACATTCCCATCCTTTAATTCACAGAAATAATCTAAGGAGAATAAGCTTATTCAAGCTAAACTGTATTTTACTTAGAATATATAATTTGCCTGGTGGAAAGAATGATAAAAGACAGTTTAGGTGAACTAGTAAGTTAAGGAGCTAAAGTTACAACCTAGCTCTGTATAATATCAAATTTGGGGTCTGGCAATAAACTAAGATATAATTTCTTCAATACTGGAAATTAGGCTAATGGCTATGTATGTGTTTATTTAGGATTAATCTTTCCTGCATCCAAAGAAACTTACAGTAACTGGATTCTGAACAATGTGGTCAAGGTCAGTGTTTTTTCATTCTTTCTAATCCAAAATGAATTGAAATGGTTATGACTCATGCAAAAGTTGTTTTACTCTAAGTTAAACCACAGGCTTATTGAATGATACAGTTTCTCTCTGTGTGTGTCTCTCTCTGCCTCTATTTTATTTTACCTTATTTGTTTGTTTGTTTATTTTTATTTTTTTGAGACCCCTCTGTGCATCATAGCTCACAGTAACCTCTAACTTCTGGGCTCAAGCGATCCTCTTGCCTCAGCCTCCAGAGTAGCTGGGACTACAGGCATCTGACACTGGGCTAATTTTTCTATTGTTACTAAAGACTCCAGAGTCTTGCTCTTGTTCAGGCTGTTCAGGCTAGAACTCCTGAGCTCAAGAGATTCTCCCACCTTGACCTCTGAGAGTGCTGGGGTTACAGGCGTGAGCCACTGCACTGGGCCAGATGATGTGATCTCTTTAGAAGACTTCTTAACTTCATCTTTTTAATAAAAGGGTGTACTGACAATTTTTAAATGACTTTCGGTAACTCTCAAAATTGAGTCATCTCTTTTATTAATTGTATGGTCAAAATTTCCAGCCTCGACTGGTTCTGTCACCTCAAAAGGAAGCTGCAAAAACTAAATCTGATGAAAGTTGTCTTTTCTCAGGTTTTTGTCCTGGAGTCCAGAGCTGTCAGATACTTCAGACATAGATCTTTAGATGTTTGCACACATATGCTTGTCTTCCATACCTCTTTTTAAATTCTTATTAACTCATCACAGTACATGTAGATTTCTTATATATCAAATATTACATTATATTTTTAACAGTCAGTAAATGCTTTGATATTAAAGTCGTTGCCTGTATTCACTACATTATAGCTGTAACCATAAAAAACTAACATGCTGCTAAAACATGCATGAGTAACTTCTTAAAATTAAATGTGTGATTTGTTTTGTTTTTCATTAAAGTTGGCGTGGTAGAAAACATTTTAAAAATTACCGTAGAACAGTGGTTCTCAACTTTCCTAATGCCACGGAGCCTTTAATACAGTTCCTGTGGGCCCTGACCCACAGATTGAGAACCACTGCCTTAGAAAAATAATTGTCTCTTTATCACTGGAATCTGGGAATACGTTATTATGGAATGTTTGAGTGGGCTCAGAGTAATCACATATGCCCTAAAAATTGGTTAACTTTGAGTTGAACTTGTAGAAGTTGGAGGAACAGTGAATACGAGGAGTTTGAGGGGAAAGGAGAGGGGTTGGGGGATGTTGATCACAGGATACAAAATTTCATTAGAAGGTATGAATTCAATTGATCTATCATGCAGTATCGCAACTATGCTTAATAACAATGTATTGTATTCTTGAAAATGGAATGAGAGTTAATTTTAAGGGTTTTCGCTATGGAAATTGATGAGTATGTGGGGTATTGCTTGTGTTAATTAGATCAGTTTAGCTTTTTCACAGTGTATTTGTCCTTCAAAACATCATGTTCTACATCACAAATGAATACATTTTATTTTTCATTTAAGAATAAATAAGGGATAAATTGGAGAAAAGAACTCTATTGGCAGTAAAAGGGAAAGTCAAAGAGATTTGCTGCTTAAGAGGGTTTGCATTGTTGAAGCGTTGAAGGTAGCAGGCAGTAACTGAGAAAGAGTGAAGTTGTTCTTAAGGTGTTCAGAGATACCCCCAGCTAGCAGATAGTAGAGAAATAGGGTCCTCAGTCCTATAGCTGCAAGGAAAGGAATTCAGATGACAACCAAAAGGAGCATGAAAGAGTACTCTTCCCCAGAGTCTCCAAATAAGACCCCTGCTTTGCTGACATTTTGATTGCAACCTTGAGATACGAAAGACAGAGTACACTGGCACCTGACCAGATTTGTGACCTGTATAATTGTGATATGATAAATGAGAGTTGTTTTAAGCCAATATGCATTTTATAAATTTTTATTCAGGATAGCTGATATGTTTGGATGTTCTGTGGTTAGTTGAAAAGCCATAGTTCAGAAATGAGGACCTTCAACAACGTGTTGAGTGGCAACAATGGTGGGAACCATTTTAACAGATACAAACAGAAATGTCACATTAACGAGAGTGGACCAAGTCGATCAATTTCTGCAACATTCACCGTAGAGTACTTTTATTTATTGTATTTAACTAAATTAAGTCTCATATAGTAGGAACTTTCCATTGTAGAACTTATGATCTGTAAAGATTTGATGATTAAATTTAAAATCCAAACTCTGAATCATTTTCTACTACTTCGCAGATTGAAAGTTGTTACATAAAAAAATAAATAAATATGATTTACTCAACCTCAATGTTATCTGAAAAGGACATATATTTACAGGGATAATTTTTGTGAGCATTCAAGTTAGCCAACCTTCACAATCAAGTAGATTACATACCTGTTCAGGAATATTTAACACATCCTAAAAGTATTAGGGATCTGAGCAAAATATTTACTTGGAATATACCTTATCTATTACAAAAATCATTTATTCGGGCGAAAGAATATGTCAATAATGACCCAATAGAACTCCTCTGCTTTCCAGGACTAATGTTAATAATTTGAAATTAAAGAGGATTGTATTTGTGAAGGTATTTGGAAAACTACGAATGGCTATACATATGCATTGCTGTTTTCATTTTTCTTGGTATCACTGAAGTGACTTGAACCTATTTTCAGTAACCAAAGCTCCAAAAAACAAATGTTCCCCAAATTATTTCTGGAGTACCGATTATTTCCTTTTCCTGTACACTTTTATTCCAATTTTGACCTCATTTAACATTTGTAAACACTCTTTACTACTGACTCCAGTCTGCTTCTAGTTTCAGTTGAGTGAAATGGGCCATAAGCAGAGTAGCCCTTGTGTGAAACATCTAGATCATTTTTCCTCTTTTCTATCTTTTGTTGTTTCTGATAAATCCTGAAGTCGTTTTCATCTCAAAATGTTTAGCAATATTTTAAATGAAGTGACTGATTCTGTTTTCCCCCTTAACTGAGCAATTTTCTATAAACAAATAACTTATGCATTATTCCATAAAGATTGATATGAAGAGCTTATTCAAACAACAAAGCCACAGTTTTCAAAATATGCTCTCTAGAGGATTAAGTCTTTGCCATCACACTGAAGATTGCCAGGCCTGAGTTCTTATAAAATTAATCTCTTCCAGGCTGGACATGGTGTCTCGCGCCTGTAATCTATGGGAGGCCAAGGAGGGTGAATTGTCTGAGCTCACAGGTTCAAGACCAGCCTGAGCAAGTGAGAAAGACCCCATCTCTAAAAAGTAGCTAGGTGTTGTGGCCAGCACCTGTAGTCTCACCTACCCAGGAGGCTGAGATAAGAGAATCATTTGAGCCTAAGACTTTGAGGTTGCTGTGAGCTATGATGACAAGGCACTCTATGAAGGGTGACAAACTGAAACTCTGTGTCAAAAAAAAAAAGGATGAATCTCTGCCTATGCACATTAGCTCAGGCTCATGTAGATTTCCTTTTGCCTTTAGCTACCAGTATTCAAGGGGCAGAAGATCCATAGATCTGGAAAAAACTTAAGCTCACTATAAATAAAAATAACAAACTTAGATAAATAATTTAATTATGTGGATTTTTTTTACTTTTTTCCCCATTGTATTTGGGCTATTTGGCCAATCTTTCATGGTGTTGTCTCTTCACATTGTGACATTTCATAAGGTCTGTTATGCCACAAATAGGCCTGAGCAGATCAATTTACTAAAAGTGTTTTAGAAAAACAATGACTTTCCAACAGGCAATATAAAACCCTAATTAAAATATTCCAAAACATTAACTCGAGGAGTTTGAAAGGTAAGAGAAATTGGTGGAATCAACACTGGGCTTCAAATGGTCAAAGTTGGAGATTCGGTTTGTGTGTATCTTGGCTCTGAATCTGTTATTTTATTACTGTTAGAGGATGCCAACATTTCTAAGCTTCATCCTCTTTAGCTAATAAGTAAAAATAACCCTACTGTGTAATCTACTTATAGAAATAAAGAAAAGTAAATAAAGAATTAGAAATAATCTGTTGAGTGGAGGTGGAGTTATAATAATAATTGACATAATACTAATTGACTTATACCAATATATTAAGATATTAACTAATTTTAAATACCAGGATATCATAATTTTAATATAAGTTTTATTAAATAATCATCATTTACATAATTGTTATAGAAAATGTATATTATATAAAATTTCATGCTGGTCATGAAATTTTGGTCTCAAATAGTAGAGTTAGCATAATAAAGGCTAAAAGGAGACTAGCTAGAACAAGAATACAGAAGGTAATTATAGGATATGTGTAAAAAGAAATTCTATAAAATGTTCTGGATTCTCCACTTTCTTCATTTTGGGTAGATAGACAAATCTCCTCTCTAGAATTCTGCATTTTCGTCCCTATTAATATGTTACTACCCATCTAGACCTAATTTTCCCCCATTTATAAAATATAGGCAATTAGAGTCTGTCTTAGAACCCTACAGTATTTCTAAGAAACTCTAGTCTTATAAGGTATTTGAGGAGCCAAAGGATTCTTTGTCAATTAATTTGGGAAACATTCAAATAGGTCCTTATCTTGAAGCCACATAATGTACATTCACATTCATATGCTGGCAGAACTTAGAATAATTGAAGTTAAAATAAAAAAAAAAAAGAACCCACCTGTTTTTGCTTAGCCTACCTCTTACTAAAATGATGCTTAGTAAGGCTTTAGCCCTACCCAGTGGCCTTTTCCCTTCCTATTTTGGTACCAAGTTTGCCAGTACTTGGTTCCCTTAGCCTGAGGGCTTTCTTTATCCTTACTCTCAGTGCCTTACCTGCCCCCGAATGGGCCAGAATTATGGAGAAAATGCCCCCAATGCCCACTCTAGTGTCTATTTACAGAAGTTGCTTTGCTGGTGGATTCTAAATCCCTCATGTTCTGAAGAAAAGGTATGACACTCATTTCTACAGTTTCCGCAAGTAATAAGCTTCAGTTACCCTCTGTGGAGTCTGGGCCATGATAGATCCTTTAGGCTGAAATCTTTCCTTGTTCACTCTTTCTGATATAACCTTTACCTTCCCAAATAAACCATTTCCATTCATGGTCTGCTTGGGGAGAGGGGTAGGGGTGGAATAAAAGTTAAGACACATATTGGGAAAGTTGAGAACAACAATATCTTAATGCTCTATTTTTCGGTGACCCAAATATATTCAGAGATTATTTCTGACAGATTCAGGACAAAAGTCTCCAGGACCTGCCCTCTGTGTGTCACTTAATAAATGTTTGATGAATAAATTAATTTCTCCAGAAAGCAATTTGAATAGCTTTTGGCAGATCTCTTGGGCCTGCACTCAGAGGACACTGCTTTAACCTTCTTATCTTTGGGAAAGTTAATGGGCATATGTATAGACTGTGCACCGGCTATTTGTCCACTGCCTCCTTGCTTGGCCAGTGCCGTGTGGCCTCTTAGTTTCTCCTGTCTCACTTGTTTCCCATCAGGCACTGTCTCAAGGCCCTTTTTTCCTCTTCTGCATTTTCCTTTGTGGATACATAAGAAATTCTCATCTCCTCTATGTCCTTGCAATTATTTTATCTTCCACAAATGAAGGAAAAGACTCTCATTAAACTCAATAATAATGTTGTTTATTACAAGGTTACTATGTACACAATAACTGGAGTTAAAAAAAAACAACAAAAAGAACGTACCTGTGTTTGCTTAACCTACCTCTTACTAAAATGATGCCTATTAAGGCTTTAGCCCTACCCAGTGGCCCTTTCTCTTACTATGTTAGTACAAAGTTTTCCAGTACTTGGTTCCCTTTGCCTGAGGGCCTTATATGTTTATACACACGTTGACACACACACATATGTAATGTCATCAAATCTTCTAATAAATCATAAGTAAGTATTGTTAGCCTGTTTGATAGTAGAAGAAATGGACTCAGTTTAAGTAATTCTTCCCAAAGTCGTATAACTATTTAGTGGCAGAAACAGTTTTCTAAATGAAGTATGTAAGTCACCAAAGTTCCTTTTTAAATCTCAATAATATTTGCCTCCTACAATAATTTAGCTCTTTTATTTCCATTTATTAAATAATGGGTTAGGGTTCTTTTCATAAAACATTGTAAGCATAAAAATAACTCACATTTCTATTGCCCATAAAACTCGAATTTACTTTTACTTTAAAAAGTCAGATGTATTAAAGCACAATATACAAACAGTAAAGCTTTTCCCATTTTAAATATACAATTAGATGAGCTGTGATAAGTAGTTTAGATCTTGATTAGAAAAAGGCAGAAGCAGTTCCAAGTACTAGTTCTATAGCTTGCTAGATTTATGACTATAGCAAAATATCTAAGATCTACTTGCTAATCCTCAGAATGATGTCAATAAAAATATAGATTTCGTATTTGCTGTTAATGACTGATGGTATCAGAAGTGAGAGGGGATTGGGGCTATGAGTTTTCAGCATTAACACTTATGCTCCATACACCTCGACTTCCTTCTTTCTACCTTGTCTTATTTTATATAACTTTGTGTCCTATTTTCTTTACTGGATAAGAGGAGAATCGGAAGGGTTAGATGCTATCAAAATATTATTTCCCTGGTTGATGACTATGTTTTTGGTATATCCCAATTCATCTTTGCTTTGAAACTTTGTTAACATGATGCCAAAAAGATTAAACCCTCTCCTGACAAATATTTAGTGACACTAATAGTTACCAGCTGTTGCTGCTTTGCTGGGGTCACCATATTTCTTTACTATATATTTCTTTACTACAAGAATGAGTTTTTCCCATGCTCATATTCAGATAGGTACATATATTTTTGTGTACCTGAAATTCAAATTTTCTGTGTGCCCTCTATTTTTGTTTGTTAAATCTAGCATCCTTAGCCATATTATGCTCCAGAAACTAGATCAGTCACAACAAATGTGTTATTTCTTTTGATCTTTGCAATGATACTGTGAAGTAAGTGGAGTTATTAAGCTTGTGTTATAAATGAGGCTTAGAGATGTTAAGAAAGACATTTAGCATCATACGACTAGTTGAGAACAGGTTGGACAACACAATATCCCTTCGTAAAGGGAGAAAGCAAATGTGCTTCTTAAGATGTTCATTATAATTACATACTATAGTAAGTGAGCAAACTTCCTTTAACTTTTATTTTTAGGAATATGAGAAGATGCATGATGAATGAAAAAAGTCTAGCTTTTAAAGTGATATGAATGTTAAATTTTACGTCACAGGTTTTTGAAAATTTGTTTACATTTTAACTTTTCATATTAAATATTTTTATTTTTTATTAAATCATAACAGTGTATATCAATGCATTTATGGGGTAAAATGTGCTGATTTGATACACAATGTGGAAAGCTTACATCAAACTGGTTAACATAATC
The DNA here is from genome assembly GCA_963574655.1 of Perodicticus potto. Lineage (NCBI taxonomy): Eukaryota > Metazoa > Chordata > Mammalia > Primates > Lorisidae > Perodicticus > Perodicticus potto. Next base: position 9,634 of record CAUYRH010086124.1, read on the forward strand.
ATCACCTCACTTACTTATTTGCTGTGGTAAGACAGTCATACTCGACTCTCTTTCTTTGTCGTTCTCAATAGAGTGCTGTGGTTCCAGCTCTTGGGCTTAGACGATTCTCTTGCCTCAGCCTTAATCCTCAATGAGAGTTAAATGTTACAGCTGACTCTTACTCTTAGACAAATTGTGTTTCATTTAGACCAAGTTAAGCTATTATAGATTTTGATACATTTGCCACTTTGCTAATTTTCTTTTGTGAATAAAAGTGCAATTCTCAGGAAAAAATATTTGCAAACAAAATTGGATCGATGTAACTTTTCTGCTTTAAAAAATCCTTTTTTATATTTAATGGATAGAAATCATATAGATGAAATAATAATAAAGACAAATTCTAAATGATAATATATGTAGTTTTCATAACTTTTTCATAAATATAATGGAGTAATCCTGTTTGTTGAAATTATAAGGACCAGATAGTTAAATGGTTTGTAGCCACTAAAGAAATCTTGTTAATTGAAAATATTATGTTTTATTAAACTAAACAAGAAAGAAAAATAATTTTAACAGATACATACAAATGTGGTGTTCATGCTTATTAAATGATGGTACATTTATAATCAGTTGTTAATATTCTCAGGGTATTGAAATAAAGAGTGATTTTTATTTTCATATGTTTTTGCACAATTAATAATGTCTTTTATTAGTGACATACAATATGTTAGGTGTATCTTTAGTTTATAATTTTTTGTGTACTATTCTGTTGTATGACTATTATAAGTTTGTTGATCTATTTCAGTTTTGATGGATATTGGGTTGCTGAATTTGGGGGAAATTAAGGAAGAAGTTCCTATGACACTGAGCTGTAAATCTTTGGTGGGCACGTGTACCCAATCTCCTGAATGTTTGCTTTGGAATAAACATACTTGACTGCTGGTTACACGCAAGTTAATTTTATTAAAAACTGTGAAAAAATTGTCCAAAAGGTTTACACGATTTTACACTCCCACCAGCAATAAATAAAATTTCCAGTTGCTCCATATCTTCATCTACACTTAGATTCATAAGAGTTTACATTTTTAGCCATTCTAGAAGGGGTGTAACAACACCGTGATTTTAATTTGCAGTTCCATAATGGCTAGAGATGACTGGTGTATTTTTATATGCTTCACTGTGATCTGAATATCCTTTATACTGTACCTGTCAAGTCTTTTTTGCTGATTGTTTTCTTAGACTTATTAGATTGTTTTCTTATTCTCTCATAGCAGATATTAATAAATAAATGATATGAGCCCTTTGTCAGATATATGCATTAGAAATATTTTCTTCGAATGTGATCACTTGATTGATAACATCATTTAGTAATGATGTTTGTATATATGTAATACACTATGTACATAATATAGATATATGTGTATTATGTACAGACCTACATGTACACACAAGAATACAGAAGGACCCAAAAGTGTACACACATTTTAAGAAAGAAAAAAACTGTATTATATTTATAGACCAAGAAATAAGGACATCCCTCCATTGTTTTCTTCTAGCATATAAATATTTTAGACTTTTCACATTTACAGCTATGTTCCATTTTGAACTTTTCGGAGTATAGTATAAGGATTAGGTTGAATTTGCTTTATATGATTAGCCACTTACTCTAGCAGTCTATTAAACAGATTTTCTGCTTTGTAATTAATTGAATCATTTTGAGAGTTGATACTTAAAAGATATTTTATTAATATATGACAAATGTATAAACATTTATATTTTAAAGTATTAAGTATCTTTAACAAATTTTAACATTTAAAATAAACATTTAAAATAAATATGTGTGATTATATATGGTGACCATATAGTGACTATATACTACATATACATTTTTTAATTATTAGTTTTACTGATGGAATCTTGCTCTGTCACCCAGCGTAGAGTGAGGTAGCAAGATCCTGACTCACTGCAGCTTTGAACTGCTGGGCTCAAGGCATCCTCTTGCCTCAAACTCCCAAAGTGTTGAGATTCCAGGAGTGATCCATTCTACCTGGCCTCCATTATATGTGTTTTAAAATGTGTGTATGTATATATATATGACATTTATATATGTATGTATACAAAGTGGAAATTTGTATATATTATATGTCTATATGTATACTCGGTACTCCTTAATATGTTCCCGTGATTCAATACTTATGCTAATACATCATTATAAGTAGAGCCTTTGAGTATGTCTTTAAAAATGGAAGTTTAAGTCCTCCAAGTTTATTCTGTATTTCAAGATTACATTTCTAGATCCTTAGTATAGCCAGGTTGTTGGTGCCTCCCAGAGTACACTTAGGACACTTCTTAGGATTATGTAGAATCTATACATCAAAGAAGGGGCAAATTTTTGCATTTAATAGAAACCAAGTTGCGCCTTCAACACTTTGCTTAGAAATTATTTTCAACCAAATATTCTATTTCTTGGCCTTCAAGTTCTACCTGGCACAAACCCACAGAACACTAGGGCGTGAACATAATTCAATCAAGCTCTTTGCGCCCTTATAGGAGGAATCACTTTTCCTCAGTTTCTAATAAAAATTTCTCGTTCCTCTCTGAGACCTCCTTCGAGAGGCCTTTACCACACATGTCTCTATTGATGTTCTATTCACCAGTAATTAATTTTCTCTAAGAATTTTTCTCAATAATTCTCATCTCCTTTGAGCCCTCATCAGAATGAACTTGTTTTTTTGTTGTTGTTGTTGTTGTTTTTTGAGACAGAGTCTCAAGCTGTCACCCTGGGTAGAGTGCTGTGGCGTCAGAGCTCACAGCAACCTCAAACTCTTGAGATTAAGTGATTCTCTTGTCTCAGCCTCTCAAATAGCTGGGACTACAGGCACCTGCCACAACACCCGGCTATTATTTGGTTGTAGTTGTCATTGTTGTTTGGCAGGCTGGGGCTGGATTTGAACCTGCCAGCTCCAGTGTATGTGGCTGGCACCTTAGCTGCTGAGCTCCAGATGCTGAGCCCAGAATCACGCTTCTTAGTTTACTCATGGTAATGGAGACTTTTTCTCCCATATTCTTCAAAACGCATCGAGCTCCGTCCATTACCTTGTTCAAAAGTTGCTTCTGCATTGTGGGGCATTTGTTATAGCAGCACCTCTAACTTGGGTACTAA
>CAUYRH010086126.1:0-33543 GCA_963574655.1 Perodicticus potto
TTTTTTTTTAATTCTTTCTGCCTTCTGTTTTTGTTTTTTTTTTTGTTTTTGTTTTTTTTAAAAAAAATTCTATAAAATTTATGTTTTGGTTGGCGGCGTGGGGTGGGGGGGGGGGGGGGGGGGGCGTGTGGAGGAAAGGAAGGGAGGTTCACAGAGGGGAGGAGGAAGACCAAGCGCTTGGTGTAGGATCATTGAGAAAACTACACGTAAGGCCTGCCAAGAAGAGGAGGCAACCTCCTTTTAAGTTGTCGCTTATTTCTTTGGAGAAGATATCTTCCCAAACCAACTCCCACTGGGCTGTCAGTTTGACCTCTTGAAATTGAGAAAGACTTCATTATTTATTGTCCTGGGAGAAAGAGCATGTTCAGTCAGCTATGAATCAATTATATATCTTAGGATGAAATTTATTATTTCCATCCTTTGTGTGTGTGATTTTGTTGTTCGAATTCTTCCCATTAACCAGGCACAGTGGCTCACACCTGTAATCCTAGCACGCTGGGAGGCTGAAGTAGGTGGATCTCTTGAGCTCAGGAGTTTGAGACCAGCCTGAGCAAGAGCGTGACCTCGTCTCTACTAAAAAAGTAGCTGGGCTTTGAGGCAGGTGCCTGTAGTCCCAGCTACTTGGGAGACTGAGACAAGAAGATCGCTGGAGCTCAAGAGTCTAAGGTTGCTATGAGCTATGATTGACACCATGGCACTCTACCCAAGGTGACAGAGTCTCAAAAAAAAAAGTCTTTCCTTTAGGACTGTTGACCACAGATTTTAACGAGGTGTGCGGGGTGGTAATGTGCTAAGAAAAGCAGTCCTGAGGCCACCAATGGGGACAGAGGTGCGGGGATGCTCCTGTGAACAGGAACACGTGGAGTGATGAGACAGATGCACCTTCCTACCCAAACGTTAGCTGAGGACTAATCACGGGTGTGTGACCAGGACGTTCCAGCAGCCAGGAGAGCCGTAGCATGTGTTCTCAGAAGCCATTTTGGAGAGGAGGTAATAAAGAAACTGGCACATTCTTCTTGTGAGAGGCTCTGGGCCTATGAGAGAATAGTCACGGTATTCATCCCTAATCCTGCAGGTGGCTGCCAGGGGTCGGGGCCACTCTCTTTACCATGGACAAGTACCCTCTAAATGGCCATGGAAGCTTGTTAAACTTGGAAAAGCCTCCTTGTTTCCCAACAGGAAAAAAAAAAAAAAACATGATGTAACATTCCTTCTCAGGAAAAAAGATTTGTTATTCTTTATTTATTTGTTATTTTTATTTTTATTTTTTTACATATACATGTGTTTATTAGGTTTCCACTTTTTGCCTTCACAAAATTAAAAAGACTTAAAATTTAATAACAATAACAATGTTTAAGATAAGGACTAGAAACAAAAACCTCATAAAGAACGAATGAAGACAAATACATTCAGAAAAGAAATCAGAAAGACGATTGCTGCATCGAAATATGAAGCAATAATAATAATAACGCAAAGAAAGTAACATTCACATTGTCAAATGAGAGTATGTCTATAATAGAATGCTCTGACTCTATTTTTATTTTTTTTAAGGATTTGTTATTCAACTACTACGTCCCATAACCCACAAACATTAACTGAACCATTCACTCACTCAGCACATATCAAGCCCCTACTATACAGAACACAGTGCAGTTGAGACTCTAGACTCTGGAAGCCCTTGAGTCTGAATGTCCTCTGTACTACTTTCTGTTACCAACTTAATGTCTCTGAGCCTCTTTCTCTATCTGGACAGGGGAGTAATTATACAGTGTTGTTGTAAAAATTGAATACTTGAAAAAATACTTTAAAATACATGCTAAATGCTTAATACATAAAAAAGACTACCACAGAGTAGGTGCTATAAAAGTATTTGCTGCAAGAGGAATTTGTGTGATAAGAATACAAAAATGAGCACAACACAATCTGTGCCCTCAGGGAGACTCCATCTGGTGGTCTTTCGCACACATTGTTTCATTTAACCTTCTCGTCAACCTGAGGTTCACAGATTTAATTACCTTCCTGAGATTGCATAAACAATAAGTGTGATTTAGAGCTAGTTATTCTGACCCTCAGTGCAGGGCTTTTTGCTCTAAAGTACACCGCCTTTCTAGTCTTCTAGAAATCAAGTCTTAGATCAGCCTGTAAAGCAGAAGGCTCTATCCCCCAACAGCCTTAATATAGATATTTTCCTTTCTTCAGTATTAGTTAGGGTGCCTGGGGAAGCAAGTAACAGAAAGTCCTGACTGAATTTCACTTACACATTAGGAAAAATTAATCATCTCACGTTCTTAAAAAGGCTCAATATACGTTGTTGTAGGTTGATGGTTTAATGACATCGGGAAGGACCCAGATTCATGCCATCTTTGCGTCTGCCTTCCTCAATGTGACAGCTGTGTGCCAAGGTCAAAAAACGATCCCATTTCTCCAGGCGTTATATTCACATACAATAACAACCCCCCAAAAGGAGAAAACACTTTCTTCAGTAACCTCCCAAGGCACTTTCACTCATGTCTTATTACATCAGAACCCATCCTTAAACCAGTCGCTGGAAAGGAAAATGGAGTGACCACAATTGGCTCAGCAAAGCATCATCCACCGTTGGATGGGAAGCAGGTTTGTCTTCACAGAGCATAGGGACAGATGAAGGAGGGTAGATACAACCACAAAATCAGAGCTCCCACTTTTGGCTGCACCGCAGTCCGCAGTGTCTGCTACAAGTGACGTCAAGTGGCATTCAACAAGTGGCATTACTTCAACAGCTAATACAGTACAGTCTTCATCTCGATTTAGAAGAAAAATACAAAATCAAAGAAGACTTTGTTTGTTTATTATTTATTTGTTCATTACAAAATCTTAGTCTGTGCCCCGGGTAGAGTGCCGTGGCATCATAGCTCACAGCAACCTCAAACTCTCAGGCTCAAGTGATCCTCTTGCCTCAACCTCCCCAGTACCTGGGACTACAGGCACCTGACACAATGCCTATCTACAAAGTAGACTTTCCATATGGTCTAGCACATCAATGATGAAATTATTATAGTTTTGCCCAAACTCCTTTTTTATTGTTAAAGCTTCATTGAGGATCATCAAAACTCCAAGTTGTTCCAACAAGCTCAAATCTTTTAAAATATTATTTGTGGCTATTTTGCTCAGAGCAGATGGGTGGTGTTTTTTGTTAATCACAAGAAAGGGAAGGCAGAAGGCAATAAGATATGCAAAGGGATGTGTGATAATGAAAGGGAAATGTTATCCTTTCTAGGAGACAGGATTTTACGGGATTCCTGAAGCTTTTTTGTATCTGGTTGTTGAGATCTTGACAGCTTTTCAGTTGAGGAATATAGTCATGTCTGTTAAACTAATGGTAGCTATTCACTCCACTATACAATTTCATATTTCAGCTTTGAATAGAATGGTTTCAATAAACATAAAGCAGACTGACACATTCCAGATTTCTGCAGTTTATTTTACACCAAGAAATTACATTTAGAGATTTCCAGACACATGCTATAAATGAAAATTCAACAGGAAGTTTCTTTCACTTCCTCTAGATCTGACCTATATTTCAAAAATATATGAGTGGGCTATAACCAGGAATTTCTCCTCTTGCTGCCATTATTCACATATGTGTTTTCTGAAGATTTCTTTCTTCTCCACAACTCTAATGGCCATTGAAGGAGCTGTAGACAGTGGGAGACTCAATATAACCCAAAGTGAAATGAGCAAAATGGAAAATGTCGTCAATGGGATGGGCAACTTATATTGTTCTGAGCTACTTATATCCATCAAATCAATGAGAAAATTCAGACCATAGATGAAACCCATTGCTTTTCCATCTGTACAACCTTAGGTAATTTTAATGTAAGCAACCATTTGGTAGCTACCTCTTTCCGAGAGCATTAGCCACCCACCTAGAGTACCTCGAGTAGATAGGTGGGTGGTTAATGCTCTCAGGAAGAGGTAGCTACCAAATGGTTGCTTACACTAAAATTAAAAAGAAGGATGTGGTGATGAATTAGATCCAGCATATGTCACTCCTATAGTTTGAATATACGTCCTTCATATGTTGGACTTTAACCCCCAAGGTGATGCTATTAAAAGGCAGGGCCTTTAGGCACTGATTGAATCATAAATGCCCTACTGTCATAGGTGGGATTAGCACTCTTATAAAAGAGATCTAGAGAACTAGCCCCACCACCTTCACCATGTGAGGAAGTAGCAACAAGGTGCCATCTGTGAAGCAGAGAGCAAGCCCTTACCAGACAAAGAATTTCAGGCAACTTGACTTGGATTTCCCCCACCCTCTAGGACTGTAAGAAATAAATAATTGTTCTTTATAAATTACCCAAAGGATTTTGTTACAGCTGCACAAATGGACTAAGTAACTTTGCTAGCATTTAGAGAAAGGTGCTACATATATAAGGTGTCCCAAAAGTTCCCCCTAAAATTGCCATGCATAGGGAAAATGGGAAATTATAGCTAAATGGACTATTACTTACAAAACACTCATTATAAAATTTTACAAAAGATTTACAAAAGATTCCCTACATGTTGGCCACCTCTTTACAAAGAGGTTTTACTATGTATGCTGATTTCAGAGGTGACTTTTGGGACACTTTGTTTTGTTTTTTTGTTTTTTGAGACAGAGTCTTACTATGTCACCCTCAATAGAGTACTGTGGCATCACAGCTCACAGCAACCTTAAACTTTTGGGCTTAAGCGATTTTTTTGCCTTAGCCTCCCAAGTAGCTGGGACTACAGGTACCTGCCACAACACCCAGCTATTTTTTGTTGCAGTTGTCATTGTTGTTTAGCTGCCCCAGGCTGGGTTCAAACCCACCAGCCTCAGTGTATGTGGCTGGTGCCGTAACCACTGTACTATGGGCACTGAGCCATGGGACACCCTGTATTTTTAAGGCATTGTTATAATGAAGTAAGGCCTAAAAATTAATCTAACAAAAATAGTTTATTTTACTCTAGGTTGCCACATAAACACAAAACATTTCCATATCTCCTCTCCTTGCCATCTTAATAGGTCTAGATTCAGAACACGAGTCCAATATTGTCCCTAGATAGATGTATGTGGTTTTGTGCCTAGAAAAATATGTATCTCACACAAGATTTTCTTTTGATTTCAGACTGAAAAGCAGCTGGATAAGGTGCTTACACCAGAGCAACTGCTGTTCCCCATCATAGGTAAAGTGCCAAGAGGCCTGAAGGAAAGGAGGAAGCCCAGTTAAGTAGTAAATGTGGAAAAAAACCCAAAAAACTAGTAAATGTGTTAATTCTAAGGATCCGAAGTTGAAGAGCAGCTAGCTGCAGAAAATGAGGCAGTTATAGGTTCTGGAACTTCGATCTTTAGCAAAGATTTCAAACTCAAACGTACCCAGGCTCAGACAGATAAAATAGTCTGGTGGCTACATGAAGATGACAGGAGTGATAAGGACAGGGATAAATAGGACAGTATAAACCCCCACAAGGACATTCAAATTTAAATTTTTTTTAAATTTTAAAAACACTGACTTGTCCAAATAAACTGTGGCCTCTGGTTGATAAACATGTTCTTATGTAAAAGAACAGCTGGAAGATAGTTAGGGGTTTTTGTTTTTGTTTTTGACACAGAGTGTTACTCTGTCGCCCTGGGTAGAGTGCCTGGGTTCTATCCGGCTCACATCAACCTCAAACTCTTGGGCTCAAGCAATCCTCCCACCTCAGCTTCCCAAGAACCTGTGACTTCAGGCGCCCACAGAACAACCCACTAGTTTTTCTATTTTTAGTAGAGATGGGGTATCGCGGCGGGTAGGGGAGTCTTGCTCTTGCTCAGACTGGTCTCCGATTCTTTGTTCAGGCAATATACCTGCCTCAGCCTCTCAGGGTGCTGGAATTATAGGCATGAGCCACTGCTCCTGGCTTTTTTTTTTTCCTAAAGAAATGAGGTCTTGGCTCAGCGCCTATGGCTCAAGTGGCTAAGGCGCCAGCCACATACACCTGAGCTGGCAGGTTCTAATCCAGTCCGGGCCCACCAAACAGTAATGACGGCTGCAACCAAAAACTGGCCGGGCATGGTGGCAGGCACCTGTAGTCCCAGTCACTTGGAAGGCAGAGGCAGGAGACTCGCTGGAGCCCAGGAGTTGGAGGTTGCCGTGAGCTGTGATGCCACAGCACTATACCCAGGGCAACAACTTGAGCCTCTGTTTCAAAAAAAAAAAAAGAAAAAAGAAATGAGGTCTTGTTACATCTCCCAGGCTGTAGTACATTGGCTATTCATGAGCAAAACCATGGCACACTACAACCTCAAACTACTGGCCTCCCATGTAGCTAGGACTACAGACACATACCACCATGCTGAGCTGGAAGATGGTTGTTTTTAAAAGGTGTTAGATATTTCTGCTCGAAAGTCAACTAGCCAGGCTCTACCTCAGATGAAGATGAAAGTATGTAATGTGCTAAAACTCATACTTAGTCTTGGGTGACATGAGACCTTATGTACTATATGAGATCTTCCCATGCCATGTTCACATCATAACAACAATAGTAATCATCACCAGCACTCGTGTAGTCTTCACTATACCCCAGACACTTTTTGGAACATGTTATGTGTGGTAACTCATCTTTAATACTCAAAAAAATGTTATAAAGAGAATACTTCACATCTTACCAGCAAGGAAACAAAGGCCCAGAGTCATACTGTTAGGAAGTGGTGGAGGTGAGATTTGAACCAGGATAGATACTTACTCATTGCTTCCCTATTAACCTCAGTATAATCTGAGCTTCAGAAGGATTTCAATGGTTTACTCATGATCTGGGGATCATACTTACCCTGACTCAATCACTTAGTTGACTTAAAGCTTGAATTTCAAATGGTTCTTTAAAAGATTTTTTTACAGTAAGAAATACATTTTCCTCATAATCTAGTATATACATATACAATACTCACCCTCACAACATGCAATGCACACTGGTATTTTCTATTCTTTTTTTTTTTTAGACAGAGTATCACTCTGTCACCCTGTAGTTGAGTGCTGTGGGGCTCAAGTGATCCTCCTGCCTCAGTAATCCCAAGTAGCTGAGACTACAGGCACCTACCACAAGACCCTGCTAATTTTTCTATTTTTAGTAGAGACAAGATCTCGCTCTTGTTCGGACTAGTCTTGAACTCCTGAGCTGAAGTAATCCACCCATCTCAGTCTCCCAAAGTGCTAGGATTACAGGCAGGATCCACAGCTCCTGGCCCCCATATTTTCTATTCTTTTCTATTCTGTAACTTTTTTTTCAAGCTGGTCACAAATAATTCAATTGATTTCTATAATTTTGGAAATCACCAACAAAAGGATTTTTTTCCCCAGATGGGTACACATACATGGGTCAAACACTGATGGATATGATATACAGAGGAAAAAAAACTTTATAAAAATTATTGCCATTGCCTGATTTTTACCTCCAGAAGACAGGTAAAAGCATACTAGCAAAACAGTAAATCTGTGTCACTCTTGGCAAGCACAAATGTCTTTTTCACAATTGGCATAGTCAAAAAACAATTAGTATACATACAACGCCAAAGCTAAATGCTTTGTCCTTGTAGCAAAATCTTACATTACTGTTCTCTATTCAAAAGCCACTCAATATATCTAATTTAAGGGCAGCTGAATAAAGGAAATTCACTTTCTTTCCTTTCTTCCTTTTAATTTTTTCTTTATTTTTTCTTCCTTTTTTCTTTTTTCCTGGTTCCTCTCTTTCTTCCTTCTTTTTCTCATCCTTTAATTCAACAAATAAGTTTTTGTTTTTGTTTTTAAACGACTAAGTATTGAGCATTACCAAGACAGACACACTCTCCCACCCCATGGAGCTCACAATTCCAGTGAAGGAATGAAATAAAGAGGATGCTCAGCCCAGATATTTCTATAGAGATGCTAATTAATTCCATTTTTATAAGATTTGAGATACCCAAATATTTATCAAAAACAGCTCAATGAAGTTTTTTTGTCAAAACATCAAGTGTCAAGAAAAGAGATTTCCCGAGTCTAGGAAGGGGAAAAGGCCCAACGTCCCCTCAAACACATAGGGGTCAGGGCCTGCTCCCTGGCAAGACACTAGAAAAAGGGGCAAAAGCTAAAGAAAGAAAAAGATCTCAAAAAAAAAAAAAAAAAGAAAGAAAGAAAAAGAAAAAGATATCATTTCCTTTCCATCCCAAGTGAAATTTGGAAGAAAAGCCACTGCTCCTAATCTGGGAAGACCTGGACCGAAGAGCTAGAGAAACCTTCTCAAGGCCATGGCCTGCTAAGACCTTGGAACCAGGAAGTAGTAAAGAGATGCAAGAATGAATGAAGCTGAAGTTCAAAAAGTAAACTCACCTGGGTAACCTACTACAGAATGACCTAAGCAATAAGTTAAAGGCATCAGGAATAGAAAAACTCTGTACCAGACTTTAGAAACCAGCCATGGTCTTTATTAAAAGCCTCATGGCTTTTATGGGCCATCTGCCTGCAGTAGTGCAAGCTGCAAATCAACTGTTCCAGGATTGGGGGGAGTGGAGGAGACTTCCCTTCATATTCCTTCCTGGGAATCTGGGAGGGAAAAGAACAAATAATAAAGGCCACCTGTGTAATAAAAAAAAAACATCAGGTGTCTAAAGTGAACACACATACAAAATCACTATTTCAGGTCGGGCTCGGTGGCTCGCACTTGTCATCCTAGTGCTCTGGAACCCCAAGCCTGGGTGGATTGCCTAAGCTCAGGAATTCAAGACCAGCCTAAGCAAAGCAAGACCCCCATCTCTACTAAAAACAGGAAAACTAGCCAGGCGTTGTGTTGTGGCGGGAACTTGTAGTCCCAGCTACTAAGAGACTGAGCCCAGAGGATGGCTTGAGCCCAAGAATTTGAAGTTGCTGTGAGCTATGATGCCAGGACACTCTACCCAGGTCAACAGAGTAAGACTCTGCCTCAAAAAACAAAACAAAACAAAAACCCCCCACAGTATTTCTCATGTGTTATTATGCTTTTTCCCAGGAAGATTTTTGCATAACAACCAAGACCAGAGAAAAAAATACGTGTTTGTTTCTATTTTTCAGCAGCTTCTCTTCTTGTTCAATAGGTCAGTCACCCATAATTGTTCATCTTACCCCTGAGTTACAGCTATCCTTGGAATTGAGTCTACATTTGTACCTAAATCAGATATACCAGGGGAGGAAAGTCTGCTTTCACCTAATGTCCAAATAATTGAGGTCAGGTTGCATATTATTAGTTACAGTTTCCAGTAACTTGCTCGTCTAAGTTTGGGTTCTCTGCTTAATGAAAATTCCAAGAAGCCTCCAGGTGGTATTGTAAGTAAAACATCATCCTATAAATAGAAGGTAGCAGATATTATACTGGTATGAATCTCACTGAGAAATCTTTACAAGTATAAAATTGGGGGGGTTGGGGTTGGATAGGAGTCAAAAAAACTCCCTTTTCTCCTTGAGTCTTTGTTCAAATGCTACACTCAGAATGAAGCTTATCTATGTAGACCCATTCCCAGCCCCTGCTACTCTGTTCTATCCCTTTTTCCCCATTGTACTTAACTCCTTCTAACACACTTCATGATTGATGTCTTCTTCTTCTTCGTTGTTGTTGGTTTTTTTTCTTTTTTGGGCTCACTCTGTTGTCCAGTCTAGAGTGCTATCACCCTAGCTTACTGCAACCTCAAACTCCTGGGCTCAAGTGATCCTCCTGCCGCAGTCTCCTGAGCGGCTGGGACTTCAGATGTGTGCCACCAAACCAGGCTAATTTTTCTATTTTTTGTAGAAATGGGGTTTTGTTCTTGCTCAGGCTGATCTTAAATTTCTGACCTCAAGCAGTCCTCCCACCTCAGCCTCCCAGGGTGCTAGGATTACAGGCACCAGCCACTGCATCATGATTGACTTATATCAATCTTATTATTATATTTAACATATTACTGTGTTACTATGTCAATGCCAATTGTTTATTGTTGGCTCGGTGCCTGTGGCTCAAGCGGCTAAGGCACCAGCCATATACACCTGAGCCAGCGGGATCAAATCCAGCCCCAGCCCACCAAACAACAATGACGGCTATAACCAAAAAATAGCTGGGCATTGTTGCGGGTGCCTATAGTCCCAGCTACTTGGGAGGCAGAGGCAGGAGAATCACTTGAGCCCAGTTGCTAGAGGTTGCTGTGAGCTGTGATGCCAGAGCACTCTACCCAAGGTGACAGCTTGAGGCTCTGTCTCAAAAAAAAAAAAAAAATTGTTTATTGTCTCAGCTCCCAAACCACTCCCACTAAAAAAGTAAGTCTCCAATAGGACAGAAAGATTATGTTTTGCTTATTGATGTATCGAGTCCAATAAATAACACCTACTGATTGATTGATTGATTGATTGAATAAATGAAGATTGCATCTATTGATTATCTAGTGTAATCCATAATGCACACTCAGGGCTTTGGAATCAAACTGCCTGTGTTCAATTCCCAACAACTCTACTTATTAGCTGTTAACTTAAAGCAAGTACCTTAATAATCCCAAGCAAACCAGTTTCCTCAACAATAAAGTAAGTAGGTATGATAATAATAATATCTAGCTCTCAAAGATGCTATAAGAATCAATTAGGATCACTTTTCTGACCCAGCACATGCTAAATCCACAAATTAGCTATAATTTGTGCGTGACTGACATCTTTACATACTTTATCTCATTTTAATGCAGAATCATGACACATTAAATTCCCCCCAAAATTTCATGAGGACTCTTGGCAATTTGAATATAACCCCCACTTTGGGGATCTTTGCTAAAACCAGGATAGTTAAAGAATAATCTTAGAAGCACATGGAATGTTATGCGAAAAAAAGAGTTGCTGACTTTTCTTTACTCCAAATAGCAAAGAAGGAATTCACTGATCATTTCTCCTACATACTATCACCCCAAAACAGGGGCTCACCCTGTGAAATTCCTTTAGAGATCAACAGAAATAAGGGTTTGAGTACAAGGATAGGTTATCTTATGATAAAAATAAATTGAGCAAGAGCACATTCCAGAAATACTGTCCTTTTGAGTCTCTTTTTAAACAATTAATGAGAAAAATCACTTGTGCCCAGCCATTTTCCAGTGTGCTAAAACCAAGAGGACCAAATGCAAGACTGTCACCCCTGAGGACACACTTAGTGTAGGGCCACGTGAAATGATGGAGAGACTCATCATTGGCCAACATTTGTAAACATCAGATAGAAGACATGTTGTTAGGTTTTGTCCTCTTTGCCTGTATTTAATATGGCACATTAAACAGCCCAACTTCAGATACCAGACAAATTACCTCCTCCAATACTTTAAATTTGTGAATAAAATATGAACATCAGTCATTATTCTGATCATTTACTCCTGTAACTACACACGTAGAATTGACACCCTGAGCACGTGGAGAGACAGACCACCTTGTGCTCCCCTGGGAATGAGTATTATTGTGGTTTTGCCAGAGGTCAATATAGGGGAAAGGATATATACACTCAGACCAGGAGTTTCATTTCTAAAATTTAGTCAAGACATGTAATCTGAGGTAAGTCCAATGAATTGTTACAAAAGAATTCACTAGATTGTTTATTTTAACAACAATAAAATGGAGACAAAATGGTGTCTCAAAATTGGAAAATACATAGAATCGTGGTACCTCTCTGAAACTATAGGCCATGGATCAAATGAAGCCTGCCAACTGTTTTTGTAAGTAAAGTTTTACTGGATCACAGGCACGTGTATTCACTTCTGTATGTCTGTAGCTGCTTTTGCTGCAACAGCTAGAGTTATCAGGTAGTTGTAATAGACACCTTACATAACATATTAATTTTCCTGTTTTCTGCTTTAACAAATTATCACAAACTTAGTGGCTTAAATAATACAAATTTATTCTCTTACAGTTCTGGAGGTGATACGTCCTAAAATTTAGGTGTTGGCAGGACTACATTGCTTTTGGAAGCTCTAGAGCAGTGTTTTTCAACCTTTTTTAATGTCACAGCTCACTTGAACCTATAGTTAAACTTCCATGATGCACTTAAATTAAGTTGATCAAGGTCAGGTGTGATGACTCACACCTGTAATCTTAGCACTCTGGGAGGCCAAGACGGGTGGATTGCTTGAGCTCACAGGTTCGAGATCAGCCTGAGCAAAAGCGAGACCCTCGTCTCTACTAAAAATAGAGAAACTGAGGCAAGAGGATCGCTTGAGCCTGAGTTGGAGGATGTTGTGAACTATGATGCCATGGCACTTAACCCAGGGCGACAGCTTGAGACTCTGTCTCAAAAAAAAAAAAAAAATTAGGTCGATCAAGAAAAAGAGTTAAAAAAAGAACATACTTACTGTGCTTTGAACTTTTTCCAAACATAATTGAATTAATGATCTTTAAAAATTTTGCAGCACACCTAAGATCCTTTCTCAGCACACCAGTTGAAAAATCATAGCTCTAGAGGTAAAACCATTTTCCTGTCTCTTCGAGCTTGCACAGATCATCTTCATGCCATTGCTCTCGGCCCCATCTGCCATCTTCAAAAGGCAGGAGTGCAGCATCTAACAATGCGTCTCTCTGACTCTAACTCCGCTGTGTCCCTCTTCTAAGAACCCTCGTGATTGCATTGGGCCCCCTCAGATGATCCAGGATAAAATCTCATGTCAAGATCCCTAGTCTCTTTTGTCACATAAAGTAACACATTCTCGGCTCCAGTGATTAGGATGCAGACATTTTGGGGTGCCCATCATTCAGCCTGCCATGCCGTAATAACCCACAGACATCTACTTTACAAAGGAACAGAGAGGCACAGAGTCTGTGGGAAGAACTGCTCTGCCATGTAAACCCAGAAGAGCTGCCTTCTAAGCCAATTCTCTTTAGAAACACATAACTATAAATTAACCAGGAAAAACCTCAAACATGTACATAGCATTAGAAGAAAGAAAAAAATTTTAAAAACATAAACAGGATTCTTTTTTGGTTAAATGGGACCCTTTTTCTCGACTGAAACACCTATTTTCCCCCTAATAATATTGGCAGACACAGCTGGTGGCTTAACCAATATATCCATTTGCCCCTTCTTTCTTACCAATGGATCCCCATTTTTCTTTTTTTTTCTTTTTTCTTTTTTTTTTTTTTTGCAGTTTTTTTGGCCAAGGCTGGGCTTGAACCCGCCACCTCCAGCATATGGGGCTGGCACCTTACTCCCTGAGCCACAGGCGCCACCCCAGATCCCAATTTTTATTGAGGTAGCAATGCACCCAGTGAATATTTATCTGTCCAGCTGTGCTTGCAACTAGAGATGGATCTGTGACTCATTTGATCAATGAGATAAAAGCAGAAATCTCCCGAATGGGAATTCTGGGAATTCTATTGTTTTTTATAGCTTAAGAAAAAAGTGTAGACTTACCTTGTTAATCCCTGTTGCCCTTCACCCTTTCCCTTTATTTCCTGCTTGGAAGACAGATGTGGAGTGGAGGTGGAATAGCCATTGTGACGAGGAAGATGAGCACCGTGTGTAAAGATGGTCGTGTAGGAAGCCAGAAGGGTCCTGATCCTTGGTGACTTCCACCAGCAGCTACACTAGCCCCTGACTGAACACTTCCAGACTGCTCGCTACATCAGAGAAAGTGTGCCCCTATCGGTCTAGCCACTGTGGTCAGTATTCCTCTACAGGCAAAAATAATCCTGACCCAACGTCCGATGACGAGTAGGAGAGCTCCCGCAGCACGGCCCCAGCGTGTGTGCTCTGCGCCATTCTGCTCTGACAGGAGCCATTTCTTCCACCTCTGGGGGGAAAGAACAGGTGAAACACATCATTTCACGCACTTAATTCTCAGAGGCTTTCCCTGTCAAAACACTTCAAAAATCAGGGATGGAAGGGAATTTCTTCAACCTCATAAAAGGTATCTATGGCAAACCCACAGCTGACATCATGCTTCATGGTGAAAAGCTTTTCTTGCCCCTCCTATTCAATGTTGTACCGTAGACTCTAGCCAGCGTAATTCAGCAAGAAAATGAAATAAAAAGCATCCAATTGGAAAGGAAGAAGCAAAGTTATCTCTATTTGCAGATGGGGTAATCTTGTATATAGAAAATCCTAAATAATTCACTGAAAGAAAAACTATTAGAGCTAATAAATGAATGTGGCAAAGTTGTAGGATGTTAAGATGAAAATACAAAAATCAATTGCATTTCTGTATACTAACAGTGAACAACCCAAAAATGAAATTAAGAAAACAATTCCAGGATCTGTGCCCGCAGCACAGTGGTTACAGCACCAGCCACATGCAACAAGGGTGGCAGGTTCGAGCCCAGCCCAGGCCTGCTAAACAACGACAACTGCAACAACAATAACAAATAGCCGGGAGTTGTGGTGGGAGCCTATAGTCCCAGCTACTTGGGAGGCTGAGGCGAGAGTATCGCTTAAGCCCAAGAGTCTGAGGTTGCTGTGAGCTGTGATGCTACAACACTCTACAGAGTGTGACATAGTGAGACTCTGTCTCAAAAAAAAAAAAAGAAAGAAAGAAAAAGAAAAGAAAAGAAAACAATTCCATTTACAATAGTACATGATACTTCTGCTTCACTTGTTCCCAGTGTTCTCACCACTCCTTTATCCTCTCGCTATGACCACCCTACCCTCTACCTGTCCCAACCCCCACCTCCTCTCTCTACACACACACACACACACACACTCACACTCTGTGTTCTTATCACAGCAGTAATAGTGCATTGGAAGCATAGATTTTGTATTTAGACAGAACCCAAGTTTTGCTTTTTTTTTTTTTTTTAGATAGTTTTACTATGCTGCCCTCGGTAGAGTGCCGTGGCATCACAGTTCACAACAACCTCAAACTCTTGGGCTTAAGCCATTCTCTTGCCTCAGCCTCCTTGTAGCTGGGACTACACGTGCTTGCCACAATGCCCGGCTATTTTTTTGTTGTAGTTGTTATTGTTGTTTAGCAGGCCCTAGCCAGGTTCAAACCTGCCAGCCCCGGTGTATGTGGCTAGTGCCCTAACCACTGAGCACAGTGCTCAGCCCAAGTTTTGCTTTTTATTTGCTTGTGTTCATAAAACATGTAGCAGAGCTCTCTAAGCTGATTCCTTATCCATAGAATGGGGATAATAAAAATACCTACCTTGTGGGGGTTCTGTGATGTTTAAATTAGATGTGTGTAAGATATGTAGCCCAGAGCCTGGCACATTGTGAGTTCTCACTGAATGGTGTACAGTAGCTGTGACTGCTGCAACTTACTCACCAATAGAGATGTTTATTTAAAAAAAACAACAACCAAAAAAAAAAAAACCCCTACTTTATCCTGGTCTGGTTTAATTCTTTTGAAGATAAGAGGAGACCCTGCCTTGTCCAGGGGATAGCAAGAATTATATCTGTAAAAAAATTCCTTATTCTAGTAGATATTTCCATAGACACACTGTGTCCCTCGCTCAGGTACTGACCTGTCTTTAATACTCTTCATACATGGGTCTTCCTATATCGCAAGAATGGAAAAACAAGCACCACGTGTACTCAGTACTTAATTAGAACCAGTAGATTAACAACTACCTGCTCAAGTGAGAGAAAATCACAGTTAAACTCAAGTAAAGGGGAAGAGGAATGGGGATGGGTAAATTCCTACCCAGTGGGTACATGCACGGGTCCATTGCACGCTTCCTGTGTGATGGGCACAACTACAACTCATTCTTTAACCTCACAAAAGCAAACTATGTAATCTAATCACATGTGCCCCATAGTCATCTGAAATTTTAAAATAAATAAATACATGGTTCTATCAAATCTGCTGTTTTAAAAGGGGATATTTAGGCTTATATCTAAAATTATTAAAGGGTAGAGAAATAGACATTCAATGCAAGTGATAACAGAAGCAGGATTTGGCTTGGAAGAAAGAAGGCAAGGTACGTGAAATGAATAGCTGTCTTCAACAAGATTACGAGCAATTACAGTGAGCGTAGTGGTCAGTTTGTTCCATTCCCACTAAAACAGAAATGGATTATAAGGCTTACCTGTGGCATTTAAAGCAGAGATTTAGCCAACTCTAAATTACACACACTTAGAAATGGAGTCAATGAACAGATAACGCAGACCACTTTCTAACACAAAACTTTAGGCTTTGAAGTGAGGTCACCGACTTTTGTTTATGGAATGTCTTTATGAAAACAACCATAGTGACTGTTTTCCAGATTTGTTTTTCCTGCCACAGTTGCATTCATTTATTGCACAATCGATTAGATCATTTGGGGGAATTTTTCACGCTAAGGGACTCTGATTAAGTAGGTTTTATCTGAGTTTGAAAATACAGCCCGTCCTCAGACAAGTTTGCTGGCCAGAGGTGCACACTCCCATACTCGGCCCAGCCTCCTGAGACGCGGACTATCCATTTGTCTCCAAACTGTTTCCCGCAGCCTCCCTGAGCCAGCCCGAGCTCTCAGTTCGCACTCTTTCTCTCCTCAAATCCCATCGGCTCCTTAGTCGGCCTGCAGTCCCAGCACAAGGACCCATCACACCACAGCCGTTCCCTTCTTTGCCTTTTTTCTCCCCTTCAGCTCCCTATTCTCATGGACACACCTTGAGCTGGTACCACATCTGCTGCTTTGCTGAGCTCACAGAACTGTGACTTCTTACCCTTCCCACCCACTGACTCAGCTCCTCCCTGGACAGCATCTTCGGCCTCGGCAGCTGCACCTTAGTTCTGGAGTCTACTCAGCCCTGACGTCCTGCTGCAAATCTCTACTCTGCTGTTCGGCCACCTCCACCTCACCCTCAGTAGATCACCCCACCCTGCATCAGCCAGAAGAAAACAGATGCTTCCAGAATAGAATACTGATGTGACAGGTGCTGCCACACCTACACACCTGACCTTCTCCCTTCCCTCCAGTTATGCCAGCGGAGGTCAGGCCCATCCATCGTATGCTCCTGGGCTCTGGACCCCTCCTCAACTACCTGCCCAGGGAAGGCCTAGCTCTTCTGTTATCTCCTGTCTCCCCCTTTCTGCAGACTCTGCACGTGAACATTGAAACATTCATTTTCTCCCATCTTGAAAGTAAATCAAAGCCCTCTCTCAAAGCCCCTCCAACTCCTCTCCTCGGAGCGTAGTCTGTTCCCTCTCTCCCTTCACCTCCCTGTCCCCATACCAGCAGAGCCCCTGGGTCCCCACTGCACCCTTTGCCTGTAGGCCACATTCACCACTACAGACCATTCCTTGCCCTCTCCCTCCTGTGACAAAAGTCACTCTAGGTCTCATGTTCATTCTCCTTCTGGGACTCCACCCTCGAGCCATGAGTTTGGTTTTGTGTTTTCTCCCAGGGCTCTGTCCTAGGCTCTTGGCTCTTTTCACTCTTGCAATTCTCCCTGGATTCTCCTTGTTTCCTCTCAAGGCTTCATTTACTATCCAAAGGCTATGACTCTTAGTCCTTTTTCTCCAGTCCAGAACTTCCTTCTGAGCTCCAGGTAGCCAACTAGCCACTGGACACTTTGCCTTGACGCCATGTCCCCAAAACTGCTACTCATCACGGCCCAAACCATGCTCCAGGCTCAAAGACAACTGCCTTTTCTCTGCGTCCTCACATGGCCTTTCCTCGGTGCTCAGGCAGAGAGAGAAAGAGAAGCTCCTACTGTCCCAGCCTCTTCTTATAAGGGCACCAATCCTATGGGATTAAGGTCCCACCCTATGATTGCATTTAACCTTTATTATGTCCTTGAAGACCCTGTCTCCAAATATAGGCACTCTGGGGATTAGGGTTTCAACATATGGATTGAAGGGGACACAATTCAGCCCATAGCAAGCCCAGATGCAATTACGAGTGTCCTTAAAATGTCGACATGTGAAGAAGACACACAGAAAAAAGGAGGAAGTAATGTGACCACAGAAGCAGATGCAGCCCCAGCCCAAGAGCCTGGAACCACCCAATACGGAGGAGATAGGAACAGACTCTCTTCTAGAGCCTTCTGATGGAGCACAGCTCTGCCTACACCTTATTCCCGACTTCCCTGGGCTCATGGATAAGGACAGGTCCCCTGTCAGCTGCTCTCACAGCCCCCATGCTGTACTTCCCTAAGTCATATCACACTCAATTGTAAGGGTCTGCTCAGTCAGTCCTCCCCTCTAGACTGCAAAGTCACGAGGGCAGGGACTTTGCCTTTCCTGCCCACCACCCACCACCCCAGGACCTTGCACACGTGGTACATGCTCAGTAAATACGTTAGATGGATGAACAAGGAGCTGGTGGGACATTCTTGGCTGGGAAAGTTACTCAGGAATAGACTGGGCTATGAAAACAAGCTCAGGAGGGTCTTCCTTGTAGGAGACAGCCTCAGTCCTGGGAAGCAATGAGGTGAGGTCTTGTCTGCAGACCACAGGATTCCTTGCAGGGGGTTATCTGGCCCCTGATGGTGTGACCCTGTGGGCTGCAGTCTTTCCAGCAACTTAAGCTTTGGTGCCCTCTGGTGATAGGAATTAACTGTCTCTTGTTCTAAAAGTCTGTCAAGACTGACACCAATCTAGTTACCTGTTGCTGTATAGGATTTTTTTTCATTATGGAGAAATTGGATTTTGTCCTTACAGTTAAAAGAAACATACTAGAACTGTGTGATGTTATTCACAAAGCTTTAGAAGTTTCATAAAGCACACACACACCCTCCCAAGGCTGTGCAGATGTCTTTTTTAGAGTTTTTTTTAATATTAAGATTTTCTTGTGAAACACAAAATTCCGGGTTATATTTATGACCACATTAGTTTCCTCAAATAGCAATGGATTTACGGTCAAATTTAATTGTCATTGGAGAACTAACACTGCATGCAAGTGGCTACTTACAATCACTTATAGTGGTTTTCCATTGCTCCTAAAGTTGCATTGTGATTGAAAAGCAAGTTGTCATTTTTTAACAAACCACATACATAAAAACAACATGTGTGTGCACGTTTGTGTGTGTGTGCGCGCGCGCGCGGGCACAAGCGCGCATGCCATTTGTGAGAAGTTATGGGTCTGGCTGCCTGTCAGTAAACAGACTTGCTTTATCATCCATAAAAAGGCTGACAGCCCCACCGCCTTCCGATTTTAACTCTGAGTTGAGACGCCAGACTGCTCCACATGGCAGCTGCGTGCCCAAGTATGCTCAGCTTTACACCAAAGACGCATTTCTCAACCTGTAGTTTCAGGATGATTTGAGAGGAGAGAGTAAATAAAATTTTCTCTCCTCACTGATTACATAATCCTTGTAGCAATAATTTACCATGGTTTCTGATTGATCTTGAAAGGATCAAAATGGTTGTGGAGCATTTAAGTTTGAGGGTTTTCTGACCTCAGCCACTGAGTCAGATAAACAAGCTGCTATACACAGGAATTCAACACCTGTTTCATTTCTACATCAAAGCATCCTTTTATAATGCAAACAACCACCCTCTGATGTTGTCTGTCTCTTATAAAGACACTTGTCACTGGATTCCGGGCCCACCAGGAGGATCTCATCACAAAATCCTTGACTTCATTACTGCAGCAAAGAGCCTTTTCCCCAATAAGGTCATAATCCCAGGTATCGGGGGTTATGATGTGGCTGTATCTTGGGGCGGGGGGCATCACCTGACTTGCTGCAGTGACTGTAAACTCTTTCAGTCTGAGCAGCCGCAAGGATGAGCTTCCCATCAACTGGAAGGTATAAATGGTGGCACCCAGAGACCAGGCCACGGAGAAGTTCAGACCAGGTTTATCGAAAAGAGAGGGGGACCTGCCTGGGGGTACAAAGGAGGCATCTGTGTGGGAGGTGGGGAGTGGAGGGGCATTAGAGACCCCTTTTACGTGGGGTCACAGAGGGTGGGCAAATTCCACAGCTTGCCTTGAAAGTCAGGGTCTTTTAGCAGGCACTTTTCAGGGGACGGGCTAGCCAGATCCTATCCCAGTGTCCTTGTCTCAGTGGCTCTCAACCTTCCTGGTGCCGCCACCCTTTAGTACAGTTCCTCATGATGTGGTGACCCCCAACCATAAAATTATTTTTGTTGCTACTTCATAACTGTAATTTTGCTACTGTTCTGAATCGTCATGTAAATATCGGATATACAGGGTGTGTTTTCCGATGGTCTTAGGGGCCGTGACCCACAGGTTGAGAACCGCTGGAGAGGAGGAGTAGGGAGGGTCTGCATGTGGCTGTGAGGAGAGAAGAATGTGGGTGAGCAGGTCTGGGAGAGGAGGCCGGGAGCTTCGTGTTGCTGGACGTGCCAGGTTGGAGATGCCCGTCTGACATCCAGAGGAGCTGCCGGGCACACGGTTGGGCGAAGAAGCCTGGAGCTCAGGGCTGAGAGAGGAGTCGGAAATGTAAGAGGCACACAGCCCGGAGACCATGATCTCCACCAGGGAGGAGATCGGGCACAGAGGGAGGTCAGGGGCTGAGCCCCGAGGCACAGTGGGCGGCACAGGACCCGAGAGACTGAGGAGGAGCGGGCGCCAGAGGAGGAGAAACTGAAGAAGGAGAGGCAAGAAGCCATGTGAGGAAGCAGGTTCTCAGGTCTAGCTTTTCAGGTAAAGTGGAAATCTCTGCCGTTTCCTGTGACAAGATTTTGCACTTTCCCGTTAGCTCCTCTTTTAGGGTGTGGCAAAGCCAGTGACATCCGCTCGAAAGCATATATCCTTATATTATCTTATAATGAAGGACATGTCCAAAGTGCGTTGAGGTTTCATCAGCAAAGTCTTTCCACGGGTTCAGTGTTCAGTGTCTATGACTCAGACGGAAAAGAAAGGTGGAAAAGTGTCTCAGCCCCACACGGGAATGGAAGAAACCACTGGGTCTAAGATCTGCGCTGTTGTCGTCTGGAGTCACATTATTTTCCTAAGTTTGTCTGTTTGAGACCATCTCACTCTGGAACCCTGAATAATGTGTTCTGGCGTCATAGGTCACAGCAACCTCAAACTCCTGGGCTCAAACAGTCCTCCTGCCTCATTCTCCCAAGTAGCTGGGACTACCGGTGCACTCCACAATGCTCTGTTAATTTTTCTATTTTTAGAGATAGGGTCTCGCTCTTGCTCAGACTGGTCTCAAACTCCTGAGCTCAAGCAACCCACCCATCTCAGCCTCCCAAAGTGCTAGGATGACAGGCATGAGCCACCGTGCCCGGCCTATGATTTTAAGTTCTTGAGGTAAAACCCTTGTTGCCTTTAATAATACTGGAGGCTGTAGGGGGGAAAATCACTGAGGGAAACTATTTTGAAAGCTTCTAAACTATTATTAGAGAGTACAGTAATCACCTCAGGAACCAAGACAAGAATCTGATTGAGTGAAAAACTCCCCAAATTCTGGCATCTCCACTTAAAACCTGTTACACAATACCAAACACCTGGTCAAACATCTAATCTAGTTAAACCTCCTAACCAAGTTGTTTATCATTTAGTGGGGGAAAGAGCAGGAGATGATTGATTTTGCTATTTTCCACTGACTGGGCATTCAGAATCTTCTCGATACCTTAACCAGCAGTTTCAGAGTTTTTTTATTTGGGTTTTTTTTTTTTTGTGAATTATAATGAATGTTTAAATTAGAGAATTGAGTACACTAAATCCTGAAGAATACATCTTGTAGAAATTGTTTTTGTGTCTCCGTAGCCAAAATATCTCAAGCTTCACTACTCTCTGACCACAAATGTGATTTCATCAATATTAATGTCCAAATTTCTATGACTCACAGCCTCCACCAGCTCCACAAGAAAATTCCCCTCCCTTAAGTGTATCTGGAAACCTCAGGGTGTGGACTGTATTTATAGTGCCAGCACAGTTGCACGCTTGTCTGGGAGAAGACTCAGCCCTGACCCTGGAGAGGCCTCTGCACCCTGGTGGCCTCTCCGCCCGCCCAGCTCCCCCGCACCCCACTCCACCTGGGTGCTTGTGGAGCTGCAATGACTCCGAAACTCCACGTGCGAAACAATCTTCATCTCTCTTGTGAAGTCAGAATGCTGCCTGGTTACTCTCAGTTGGAGAGTTTACAACGAAAGGTCTCTTGAGCCTCAAATGTCACAAGCCTGAGTCACAAGCTCTTTCAATTCAGGCACAAAGCCCTTTTCTCCCCCAGGCATGAAGTCCTGCTGCCTGGGTGGGAAGCAGTTCTGGAAACAGCTCTCTTGCAGCTCTTGAGCATCCACTGATAGGTGTTCATCTTTCTCTGGCTCTGGTGGGTCTGGAGGTTCAATAAGCAAAGAATAGAACTCTCCTTGCTTTCCTGGTTCTGTTAAAACATGCCTTCCAGGGTACACAAGACTTCTAGCAGATAACCCTCAGACCTTTTACAAGGTCTCCAGCAGATGACCTTTGATCTCTGTCATAGGACGGGGCTGTCCTCCTGAGCTACACATGCACCATACCTTGAATTGCTTTAAAAGAAGCCCCTTACCCTAACTCCAGGCTGGAGCTGTTGCCATTTTCCATTTTTGGTGGCAGCCCATCTGCTGCAGATGCTCTTAATAAGTCTCTGCTGTTGACTACTCAGCCTGGCTCTTTGCAGCACCTTCCCACCTTTCAACATCTAACAATAGCAGGCTCCTCTCACTCCCACCCTAGGAAGATCCTTACCCCTGGGATAGATCGGTCGGTGTGAATACTGGTAGATTGATGCTAGGAAAGGCTAACTTTACCTTCCAGATCGTCTGAGTCTCCACTATCTCCAGCTGAGACATTTCTTTAGGAAGTGTTTTTGGTCTTTTTTCCAATTTACCATTTACATGTTGTTACCAGATGAAAAGAGTCAGGCTGCCTGTCACAGTTTAGCCAACATGCAGAGACAGGGTTTAGGTCCAAACTAACTTTGTCAGAAGGCCAGTGATTCTGGAGAACAGTGAGAGTAGCCTCTCAGTTCTGTTCTGCCTCAGTTGTAATTCTAATAACTTCTATGATGAAATACAAGGAAAACCAACTCCTAAATTTTATCTGATAGGAAGTAACATCAAAGTAGTCTTCATTCTACCGATGCAAAATTTTTAAACAACAGAAAGGTGATTTTCACTTTAACTAAGTATCTCAGAGAATCATCAGAGAAAACACCATTATCATCAAAGTAACCTTGACTATACTAATATCACAACACCTGTTGTCTCCGAGTGACTACCCCCTCAGAGTCTCCTGAGATAAACACCCTCATAATCACGGGTAATCACAGAAGGTGTGTGGGGAAGGCTGAGCAGACCAGGTCAGCTGCACTGCTTCAGCTTAGCTTCTCGGACTCCATCTAGCAGGCCTCTTTTCTGGCTTCATTATCATTGTACATATTTATAGGGTAAACTGAAGTTTCCATTCATGTATAAATTATGTAATGATCAAATCAAGGTAAATTAGTGTGAACTGAAAATCTCAAGCCCCTCAGCAGACTGGAATGGACCCCCTCTTGGCAAAAAGGACCAGACAAAAACCTTAAAGCTCAGTTGCCACCCTTGAGGAGAAGAGAGGCCAGACAACTCTTCTCAAACTCCTTCTCTTTTGGAGACATTCTTCGTAACATAAAGATACTAAATCATTAACAGGCCTGAGGCGATCCCATGGAAAGCTTAAACCACATCTGCAGGCCATCAATTTACTTAACTGATAGCTGAAGTTTCTGAAGGGGGCTTGTTTCTAATTAATAGACATCTTAAGTTAAAACATTCCAAAGCTTTAGACGGAGCTTCCTTTCTTTAACCAGCTTGGACCATACCAGTGCATGCCTTCCACCTATTGACTTTCAATCTTACATGTAATTCCTGTCTCTGGGAAGTATAAAAGCAAACTGAAACCCAGTTACTGGAGGCTTCTTTGTTCAGGCCCTCTTGAGGCCATGTGCTCTGGGCTAGTCACATGCATTTGGCTCACAACAAACCTCTTTTAATTATTTTAGACTTTGGGCTTTTTCCCCTTAACCTTAATACATCTATCCCCTTAAATATTGGTCATTTCTTTGTGGTAAGGATATTTAAAAACCTCTCTTCTAGCTATTTGAAATAAGTGACACATTACTGTTAACTCTAGGCTGTCCTATGCAAGAAGAAAAAGTTTTTAAGGATTAGAAATCCTCTGTCCTCCAAAATCATAGCCCAGTAGACTATGCCCAATTCCAGCCAAAGACAGAAATTGTAGCAGAAATAGGAGATCCCACTGTTCGTCTGTAGGCCTCCTGGTCCCCCACCTGACAGAAAACTCATGGCTTGCTTATGGCAGGGCTGGGGCCACCAGTGGAATTATTCTAGCCTTCACCCAGCCTGTAAGAACCCAAGTAAAGACAGGGACTCCTCAAGTGGAAACTAAAAGTATTTTTTCTCCACTGCAACTCCCCAAGATACACTCTATTGGGTTACCTTGCAGAAAGAAAAGGATTCAGCAACCTAGAGCTTTTCAACAATGGGTCAAATTTATAATAGTAGTTTTAATAACCAACTTAATTTCTTTTCATTTTTGCTATATGCCAGGCACTGTGCTAAACATCGTGTGTGTCTGTGTGTGTGTGTGTATCTCTTAATCTATACACCAAGGTTATGAAGTAGATTTACTACCCCAATTTTACAAAAAAGGAAATTGAAGTTCAGAAAATGTCCATCAACAAGGCCACGTAGCTGGTAAATATTGAAGGCAGAAGCCTGATCCAGCATAACTGCAAAGCCTGAGCTTTTTTTTTTTATTTTTATTTTTTGAGACAGAGCCTCAAGCTGTCACCCTGGATAGAGTGCCATGACATCACAGCTCACAGTCACCTCCAATTCCTGGGCTCAAGCAAGTCTCCTGCCTCCACCTCCCAAGTAGCTGGGACTACAGGCGCCCGCCACAACGCCTGGCCATTTTTTGGTTGCAGCTGTCATTGTTGTTTGGTGGGCCCGGGCTGGATTCCAACCCACCAGCTCAGGTGTACGTGACTGGCGCCTTAGCCCATTGAGCCACAGGCACCAAGCCAAAGCCTGAGCTTTTAATCACAATACCATGTTGGCTCTGACATTTAGACGCAAAAATATCAACCTAAATGCTCTCTAGAAACAGAAAAGCCCTTCTCAAAACACAATTTCATTAAAGGATTCCTTTGGACATCATTGTAATTTGATTTGTGTTCCAGAAAGGAGTGAGAGGGAAAAAAAAGAAACCCACATCCTGGGTCAGATCTTTGTATGTTGTGATGCTAAGAGGCCTTGAGATCTCGCTTCCCTGAAGCCTCCTTATTGCCAAGAGTTGGAAACTTGAAGCTGCTGGGTGAACTACTCTCTAAAGGGAGCCATAAAGCGGCAGAGCTCTGGCCCTGGTTTCACTTGATTTAGGGGCTTTGTGTCCTCAGAAAAGTTTTGGCACCTCCTAGGGCCTCCTCACCCCACATCTAAAAGGCCACCACCAGGGCAGCAGGGAGGATAACCTTCCTCGGCTGTCCCAGAGGGAATGTGCAGATCAGCAAGGCTACTTAGGGAGCTGCGGTAAGCCTCCAGTTCCTGAGAAAGATTCCATCTCAGCAGAGGATACTACTTTTGATTATTTCAGAAACCAATGAGTTTTGTCTCCTACACTAGTCCTCTGGTTCTACCATCACGTAATTTCACTAAAAATGATCTCAGAAAAGAAAAATAATATAGCCATTTAAAATGTTATTACTGTACATGCCCAGTGGCTGTTTTATAATCAAATTCCTTTGAAATTTTATTCTTCACGTTATTGTTCATCAAATATTAAGGACCATTTGATAGGTTAAGTGAAATTTCACTTTAGAATTATGTTGCTTTTTAACTGCTCCCCAAAAAAAGATATGAGGTATTTGGTTTAACACTGTCTCTCATCCAAAAGGAACGTTGAATTCAAGTCTGGAGAAAAGCGATAGTGACAATTTCCTCCTTTCCTTCCACAAAATTATATATGACTTTTTATAAACAATCAATTCAGTTATTAACCTTCAAGAAATGAGATGATAATGGACGAAGACGGCATCTGAAACTCACGAGGAAACAGACAGGAATCCTTGCAAGAACCGTAAACTGAAGCTTTTTGATGAAAGGCACTGACAGAACCAATTCATTTGCATCCTATTTTATAAGATGCTAAGTAGAAGAGTGTGTAGAAGAACAGTCATAATTTTATTATCCTCATCCCTCGTGTATATTGCATTATGAATTAATGCAGTAATGCAAAATCGAAAGCAACCTTAAAGGACTCAACATGAAGCATAGAGCATCTTTCTCAAAGGTACGTCATCTCTGTCAACTAGAATTTACCATCATTGCGTTATCTCATTCTCTTGCCGTAACCTAATGACATCAGAGGAATTGAATCTGGAAACTGAAGTGACAGGACATGCCTCTGCGCTGCATATAATACTTAGGAGAACTAAGCAAGTGGAAAGAGAATCCGCCCCTTGGGGAATGGGCAGCCAATGAGAGGCTGCTTTGGTGATGTAATGCTTTTTCTCCCTGGTGTGTCCTTGATTAAACAAAAGCCATGATAACAATAACTGTGTTCCAAGAGTTTGTGAATTCCTTCTGCCCGAACAACTCCAGACATTTTGCAGCCATTTCATTGATCTCAGGAGGTGAGCATTATCTTCACTGAGGAACTGGCAGAGTTTAAAATGTGACACTAGGCTAGAGCCCCAAACGACAGATGGGCCATATCTGCCTCAGAACAGCAACATGACTCTCTGTCCCGAGGGTATGCCAGTCTCCCTGGGTTGGGTGGCATCATCTACACTTTTTCAGTGATGGTAGGCAGGGACTTCCCTGGCTAGCAGAGGTGGTGAGAGCCCTCCTAGGGTAAGGATGGGCTCCACGGTGCTGCTCTAGCATCTAGTCTCCCTGCCTCATTCCCTCCTACCTGAGCCATTCCAAGTTAGTTCTAACAAAACACAACTCTTACTGCACCTCTCCTGCTCAAAGTAAGGCCTTGGCATCACTGCAATCTTGTCTTTGCAAATTTAGTTCCTACTATTCTCTACCCACACTCGTGCCCCAGCCTGGCCCAACTCTTCCCTCACTCACGCCTACGCCTTCCCATCCCTGACCCTTTCTCACGCTGTTCTCTTAGCCTGCAATGCTCTTCTCTCGCGCGTGTCCAATGCTACCCAGTTTCCATGTGAAGCCATCTTCCGTGCTTGACCCTTCCCCTCCTTCCTCCTAGGGAGAAAGCTCTGTAAAGAGCTAAAGGTGTAAAGAGGGACAGGCTATGGTATAGTGATGCTCAAAACATTCCTCAAATACTTTTCTGTAAAACCATATGTCCCTGTGTCCCCAGACCTAATTCTTTCCCTACGTTTGGTTTTTTAAATGCTGGTGATAAACCAGATCTGATTTATTACGTGATCATTTTGTGTGATTGTATCGTAGCTGTAAGTCTAGGTTATCTTTGGTCAACCTTAAGAAAAATGACAGCACAGCTAATGTAGTAACTCTTGCAAATAGTGCTAATTTGCAAACTTTTTTCTAAAGGCATAATCAAAGTAGGGAAATTTTGTGATCATAAAATGTCATTAAATGAATTGTAAAATAGAATTTTTTTTAAAAATGCATGTGTCCACTCACACATTTTAAATTGGCATGAATAGATTTTCATTAGAAGTTTAAGTAGCTGCAGAGAAAGTAATTTTTGATGCATTGGGTTTTTTGTTTTTGTTTTTTGAGACAGGGCCTGACTCTGTTGCCCAGGCTAGAATGTCATGGCATTAGCTTAGTTCGTGGCAACCTTAAACTCCTGTGTTAAAGTGATCCTCCAGCCTCGGCCTTCTGGAGTGCTAGGATTATAGGTGTACAACACCTGGCTGATGCAGTGGTTTTCTTTCTTTCTTTCTTTTTTTTTTTTTTTTTTTTAGCAACCTCCAACTCCTAGGCTCAAGTGATTCTCCTGCCTCCATCTCCCAAGTAGCTGGGACTGTAGGCGCCTGCCACAATGCCCAGCCATTTTTTTTGGTTGCAGCCATCTTTGTTGTTTGGTGGGCCCACGCTGGATTTGGCAGAACCCACCAGCTCAAGTGTACGTGGCTGGCGCCTTAGCCACTTGAGCCACAGGCGCCAAGCCGATGCAAAATTGAACATATATCAGAATCACCTGGAAAGCTTCTTAAAGCACAGACTGCCAGGAGTTCTCAGAGTTTCTGATTTAGTGGGTCAGGAGTCTGGCCTGAGAATTTGCATTTCTGTAAAGTTCCTAGATGATGTCAAAGCTGCTGGCTCAGGGACTTTGAGAACTGCTTGTCTGGGATATTATAAATATTGACATTTTAAAGAAAAACGGTCATATCACTTTATTAAATGTATCCAGTGGAATCTAAAATTTATAAGAATTTGAGAACCACTATTATCCATTTAAAAAAAATACAAGGGCTGGGTGTGGTGGTTCACACCTAATCCAAGCACTCTGGGAGGCTGAGGCAGGGGGAACACTTGAGCTCAGGGGTTCAAGACCAGCCTGAGCAAGAGCAAGACCCTATCTCTAAAAAATAGTCGGGTATTATGGTTGGTGCCTGTAGTCCCAGCTACATGGGAGGCTGAGGCAACAGGATCACCCCAAATGTTTGAGGTTGCTGTGAGCTATGACACCACTGCACTCTACTGAGTGCAACAAAGTAAGACTCTGCCTCAAAAAAAAAAAAGAAGAAGAAAAGAAATGAAAAAATATTAGGAAATGTTATATTTTTTTCCTCCCTGAACTTCTATTTCCATTCTGCTTCTCTAGAATTTACTTCATAAAATTTTATGCTAATATATTTTATTCTTAATAGTAGGGTATTGATCACTCGCGCATCTCTATCACAAATATGCACAGAAACAGAAATTTCCTGTGCCTATTAGGCTCTGAGGTATTTAAAAATTTTGCTCCAGGACAGCACCTGTGGCTCAGTGAGTAGGGAGCTGGCCCATATGCCGTGGGTAGAAACCCGGCCCTGGCTGAACTGCAACAACAACACAAAAAATAGCTGGGCATTGTGGCGGGCGCCTGTAGTCCCAGCGACTCGGGAGTCTGAGGCAAGCGAATCGCCTAAGTCCAGGAGTTGGAGGTTGGGGTGAGCTGTAACGCCATGGCACTCTACCGAGGGCGATAAAGTAAAACTATCTCTACAAAAAAAAAAAAAATTTTTGCTCCAGATTAAGTTATAATGACAATTGATAGTAGACCATTGAACATAACAACATAAATATATAAAAATGCTGTTAATCATTACTAAAGACAAAAAGTAAAATTTTATTGAATAAAAATAAGACCTTTTTTCCAATTATTTTCATAGTTTTCAATTCATATAACTAATGACTAGAATGAGACAAGCTTCTATGTGAATGCTATTCCTATTTTTATTTTTTTGTAGATATAAGCAAAGAATATTGTTGACATAAGTAGGAGGAAATGGAATGAATTTTCTAATTGCCATTTTACTTAATTTTCTGAATGCCTTCCAAGTTCTAAATCAATAATCACAGTGATCTAACATCCAAAATTATTTTTAAAGATCTACCCAGCTAAAAACTTGATTAGATTCTCCTTTAATACAGTTGAAAACAAAGAATTATAAACCACCTGGCTTGCAAAAGGGTTTGTTACTTAAACAGTTGAGTCATTCTCTTTTTCAGTATTGACATTATTTCAAATTGTCCTTTTGTCTGCAGCACTGGAGGTTCTGTTCTGTTTCCTGTTTTTTGCTTTTTTAATTATCTAGGACAGGGGTTGGCAAACCAAGGCCAAATCCTGATCAGATCCTGCCTAGCCTGTTTCTTGTATAGCCCTGCAGTTAAGAATGCGTTTTACATTTTTAAAAGGATTGTGAAATACACATGCACAGAGAAGAACACGCAAAGAGACGGCATGGGGCCTGCAGATCCTAAAATATGTATGGACTGGTTCTTTCCAGGTAAAGTTTCCTGCCCTCAGACCTAGGACGAAGTAGGAGGGGTGGGTATACAACTTTACTATGAAAAGAGAAAAAAATAGTCTTTGTGAAAGGGACTGTCTTGATCCCAGAGTCTCAATGTGATCAATTTTAGAAGAGTGCCTACAGGGGATTAGAATCTGGAAAAAACTCCCTACCTATTGCTACATAACAAACTACCCAAAACTTAGTAAACTAAAACAGTAATAATCATTTACTTTGCTCACAAAGCTACAGACTGTGTGTCCCAAAAGTTGCCCCTCAAGTCACCACACATAGGGAAATGCACCTTTATTTATAAAATATCCATTATAAAATTTTACAAAATATTATCTACACGTAGGTCACCTCTTTGTAAAATTACGTACATTACATACGACAACTTCAGGGGCGATTTTTGGGACATCCTATATCTAGGCAGGGCTCATCGAGGAAAACTTGTCCCTGCTCCATGTGGTGTCGACAGGTGTGGCTTGATTAAGAGGCCAGGAATCTGATTCCAAGATGATTCCCTCACATACATAGCATGTGGTTGCCCGCTGTCAGCAGAAAGCTCAGGATGGAGGCCGGAGGCTCTGTGTGCAGAAAAGAATTAAAGGGCAAGCCCAGCCCTTCACTGGCATTTAGGAATTGGAATTTGGGGAGGGATCCCACTACCACCCTAACTAATATAGAGTGGTTCACTGTACATAAACTGTTCAAAAAAACATGGTTTATGCTGAATGTCTACTTTCCTTCTGAGGATTTAGAACCTTGGTACTTGCTAGGCAAGGGGTGCCTACATGACCAGCCCATGTTAAAAACCTGAGCACTGTGTCACTAAGCCCTTTCCTGGTAGACATCATTTTGCAATGTTGTTACAACTGATTGCTGGAGAAATAAAATGCATCTTGTGTGACTTCAGTGGAAAAAAACTCTTGGAAGCTTGTCCCCGGTTTCCTCCTGACTTGGCCCCATGTGTCTTTTCCCTTTGTTGGTTTTTGCCTTGTATCCTTTCATTGTTAAGAAATAAATCAGGCTCAGCAAGGCGCCAGCCACATACACCTGAGCTGGTGGGTTCAAATCCAGCCCGGGCCCACCAAACAATAATGACGGCTACAACCAAAAAATAGCTGGGTGTTGTGGCGGGCAGAATCACTTGAGCTCAGGAGTTGGAGGTTGCTGTGAGCTGTGATGCCATGACACTCTACCCAGGGCGACAGCTTGAGGCTCTGTCTCAAAAAAAAAGACAAGAAAGAAAGAAATCATGTAAGTGCAAGATCAGCCTGAGCAAGAGCGAGACACCCCCACCCCCCACCATCTCTAAAAAATAGCCGAGTGTCATGGCAGGTGCCTGTGATCCCAGCTACTTGGGAGGCTGAGGCAAGAGGATCACTTGAACCCAAGAGTTGGAAGTTGCTGTGAGCTGTGACATCATGGCACTCTACTAAGGGTGACATAGGGAGACTGTCTCAAAAACAGAAAGAAAGAAAGAAAGAAAGAAATCACAGGCATATAATGAGTCTTGTGAGTTCTCATATGAATCGTCAAAACTGGGATGGTCTTGGCCTCTCCCCCCAACACAGTACCTTTCCACATGGCCTCTCCATGAGCTCTGGGCTTCCTCATAGCATGGTGGCTGGGTTCCAAAAGCAAGCATCTCCAGAACGAGCCAGGTGAAAGGTTCATTGCCTTTTATGACCTCGCCCCACAAGTCAAAACACTTCTGCCATCAACAAAGGCCCACCCTGCATCGGGGGAAAGACATAGCCTCCTCCTTCCGAGAGGAGTGGCAAGATTCCAGAAGAGCATGCAGATGGGCTATACGGTATAACTTCTGTATGTTGACCACCCAAGGGACTGTAACAAGCTGGTCGACACATGGAGGTGGTCAACATAAGGAACCAGGCCACTGTACTGATACATACATGTGGTGCATGTCTGGTCTATGAAAATTAGGTCAATTTACGAAGGTGGTCAATGTAGGGGGCTGGTCACTGAGGTTCTACTTTGTTTTTAATCATGAAATGGCTGGGGATGGTGGATCAGACCTGTAATCCTGGCACTCTGGGAGACTGAGCGGGGGTATTGCTTGAGCTCAGGAGTTTGAGACCAGCTTAAGCAAGAAGACCTATCTCTATTAAAAATAGAAAAACTAGCTGGGCATGGTGGTGGGCACCTGTAATTCCAGCTACTCGGAAGGCTGAGGCAGGAAAATCTTTTCAGCCCAAGAGTTTGAAGATGCTGTGAGCTATGATGCCAGGCACTCTACCCAGGGCAACAGACTGAGATTTTGTCTCAAAAATAAATAGATAAAGCATGAAACAAAGTTTGTTAAGGAAGAGAAAGATAGGTCCACAGAACAAGAGCAAGATGTAGGTTTACAGAGCAAGATTCATTCTCCAAAGACAGAGAACAGGCCTTCTTATCCTGACAAAAAGGGTACTGAATTATTTAAGCCTTTTTGGAAGATAAAATTTAACCATATCCTTGAAACTATGTCATGCCCTGTGAAATATCTTTGTATACCTCTGGGTTAGGTTTGAGACCACTAGTATAGGGAATAAAACTTTAGCTTTTGAGTGAGACAGACTGGATTAGAACCCTGGCCCTGTCATCTTCTGCCTCTGTGATCTGGGAAGGGATGTCACTAGCCATCTCCAAACGTCAGTGTCCTTTATTATAAATATCCATCTCTCAAGGTTCTTTGAAGAATTTCTGTAAAACTGCCTACCCTGGAGCAAGGATAAGTATGAACAAGTTTCCCTTTCCAGGTTCCCCACCCCCAGCACTCCCTCTGTGCCTCCACTGCAGCACCTGTAACTGTGAACTTGGTTCTGCAGTTACTAGCACACAAATCCACACCCCCCCCCACTGAGCATAACCTCCCTAGGGGCAGAAGCT
Source organism: Perodicticus potto (assembly GCA_963574655.1). Lineage (NCBI taxonomy): Eukaryota > Metazoa > Chordata > Mammalia > Primates > Lorisidae > Perodicticus > Perodicticus potto. The sequence goes on from CAUYRH010086126.1 coordinate 32,689, forward strand.
AGGTCTCCCATCGTCGAGCCTTTTCCTGTCAACTCTCCCCACAAACACATGCATACACAACTCCTAGCCCAACATTGTGAGCACAGATGTCATTTGGTGAATGAGGAATGCTCATTTATGAACATTTTCCACTGAGCTTAGTTCAGCGCAGACCACAAAGAATCCTCCATCAGTGCCTAGTGATTGGCATCTTGGAACAAGTCCACACACCAAAGTTGTCCCGTTGACTTGCACAGAGGAGAATGTTAGAGACGTGCTCCACGTGAGCGCCCGGGGCATGGGATGTATGCCACACAAACACCTCCGAGGGCTCACAGGAGAAAGGCCTGGAGGCCCTTGGTTGTTGCCTGTGACCAGAAGTGGCCTGCGCTGGTGCCCCTTTAGCCAAGGGGCACCAAAGCACTGGCTTTGGAGTCTGATGGTACTTCCCTGCTCACCCTCCTTTTCTTTACCTACCTCTTTTCCTAAATACCTGTATTATATTTTCTTCCCCCCAATTCTAGTCTGTCTCTCCTAATTCTCTTACTTTCCCTCATGAAAGCCTTCAACTTCTGGCTTGGCGCCTGTGGCTCAACGGGCTAAGGCGCCAGCCACGTACACCTGAGCTGGCGGGTTCGAATCCAGCCCGGACCCGCCAAACAACAATGACGGCTGCAACCAAAAAATGGCCGGGCGTTGTGGCGGGCGCTTGTAGTCCCAGCTACTTGGGAGGCGGAGGCAAGAGACTCGCTTGAGCCCAGGAATTGGAGGTTGCTGTGAGCTGTGATGCCACGGCACTCTATCCAGGGTGAAATCTTGAGACTCTGTCTCAAAAAAAAAAAAAAAAAAACCTTCAACTTCTTAATTAAAGCAAGG
>CAUYRH010086127.1:0-27249 GCA_963574655.1 Perodicticus potto
GCTTGGAGTACAGTGTACGGGCTTCCCATACAATCGGAGATATTTTTATCCACCTGATTAATGTAACATTCATGATATTTTCTCATTTACTATGTGAAAACAATTTTGATCCGTATTTAGAAGATTTCTCCTGACCCTTCACATATGACACACAGTCTTAATAAAGAAATGTTCTTATTAGTCGTACAGGTCCACAGCAGAGGCAGATTTAAAAGAAAGGTTAATAGGTTTAAGTTCTACAAAGTGATGTTTAAAAAAGAAAAAACCTTGAGATAAATCACAATATGACTCTGCTTTTATTTATTTTTCCATTTCTATGTCTTCTCTCTTCACTCCTGCCTGCCCATTTTCATCCAAGGATTTTCCCCTGTTGTACATTCAAAAAGCTTTGCAAGAGAGAGAGATTTTAATCACAAAGTTAGATGATGATACTGTTGCTGTTTGGGGATTACCTAATTAAAGACCTTTAGGAGAACTTGGATGGCAGCAGGACTACTGTTCTAAGTGGGTGTGCACTAGAGTGATTCAGAACATAGCTCCACACACAGAGCCCAGTATGGAATTTAAAACAATCAATGAAGAGGTTTACACTTTCAACCTTGCAAGACACATCTCCTGTACAAAGTCATTATTACAGCTCCTGAAGCTTCACACAGAGCCCCCAGTTATCCAAAAAACAGCATTTGGACAGAGTATGAATTAGCTACCAGCACTCTGACTTATGGGAGCTAATATTTCTGATGAGGAAATAAAACCCACTGAATATTTACTCTGCTTTTTGGATATTTCAACCATAGTTTAGCCAGGCTTTTTGAATATTGTTGGAAAAATTTATTTTTCTTTATCTACCAACACCCTGCCTTCTTGTTCCACAAAGCTCAATCTATAAAGTTTGTCCATCAAAATAGAAATTTGTATTTCTGAAAATGAGGAAGATTGTTTTCTGCATATTTTTCATATTTCTGTACAATCCACCAGGCCTTTCTCATAGGCAAAGTAGCAACATCAATTGCAAAGGACTATCAAAATACTTCCAGGCTTGTTAACACATCTGTAGAGGATATAATACCATAATAATATCACTTATTTTTATAAGCATACCTCAGAGATATTGTAGGTTTGATTCAAGAACACCACAAATAAATGAACATTGCAATAAAGGAGTCATGCAAATTTTTTGGTTTCCCAGTGCATATAACAGTTATGTTTATCCTCGTTAGTATAATGGTATCAAAAAATTAAGAAGTTATATTTACACAGTCCTATATATTTATTGTGTCCACAATAGAATTATTTCTAAAAAATGTACTTCATTTAAAAATGCTTTATTGCTAAAACATACCCACAGTCAACCGAGCCTTCAGCAGGTTGTAATCTTTCTGCTAGTAAAGGGGTTTGCCTCTGTGTTGAAGGCTGACGACTCGTCAGGGAGGTGGTTGCTGAAGATTTAGGTGACTGTGGGAATTTCTTTAAATATATAGCATTGAAGCCTCCTGCTTGATGGACTCTTCCTTTCATGAAAGATTTCTTTCTTGTATGCAATTCAACTTGATAACGTTTTACCCACAGTAGACTGGATTCAAAATTAAAGTCAGTCCTCTCAAAACCTGCCACTGTTTGACCAATGAAGTAAAATCCTTTGTTCTCATTTCAACAATATTCACAGCATCTTCATTAGGAGTAGATTCCATCTCAAAAAAATTTTTTTTTCTTTTTTCATCCATAGCAATCAATTCCCATTTCGTTTGACTTTTATAATAAAATTATAACAATTCAGACACATCTTCAGGTTCTACTAATTCAAGTTCGCTTGCTATTTCTACCACATCTGAAGTAACTTCCCCCAGTGAAGTCTTGAACTCCTAAATTCATCCACGAGAGTTGAAGTCAACTTCTCTCAAGCTCCTATTAATAGTGATGTTCTGATCTCCTTCAATGAGTCATGAATGTTCTTTTTTTTTTTTTTTTTTTTTTGAGACAGAGTCTCACTATGTTGCCCCTTGGTAGAGTGCCATGGCATCATAGCTCACAGCAACCTCAAAGTCTTGGGCTTAAGCAATTCTCTTGCCTCAGCATCCCAAGTAGCTGGGACTATGGGTGTCCACCACAACACCTGGCTATTTTTTGGTTGCAGTTGTTATTGTTGTTTAGCAGGCCAGGGCAGGGCTCATATGCGCCACCTTCGGCGTATGTGGCTGGCACCCTACTCACTGAGCTATGGGTGCAGAGCCATAAATGTTCTTTTTTTTTTTTTTTTTTTTTTAGACAGAGCCTCAAGCTGTCACCCTGGTTAGAGTGCTGTGGCATCACAGCTCACAGCAACCTCCAATTCCTGGGCTCAAGCGAGTCTCCTGCCTCTGCCTCCCAAGTAGCTGGGACTACATGTGCCCGCCACAACGCCCGGACATTTTTTGGTTGCAGCCGTCATTGTTGGTTGGTGGGCCTGGGCTGGATTCGAACCCGCCAGCTCAGGTGTACGTGGCTGGCACCTTAGCCTGTTGAGCCACAGGCGCCAAGCCATAAATGTTCTTAATGATATCTAGAGTGGTGAATCTTTTTTCAGAAGGTTTCCCATTTACTTTACTCAGATCCTTCAAGGAATCTCTATCTATGAAAGCTATGGCCCTATGAAATGCATTCCTTAAATAATGAGACTTGAAAATCAAAATTATTTCTTGATCCATGGGTGGCAAGATGGAAGCTGTAATAGTAGGCATGAAAGCAACATTAATTTCCTTGTACATATTGATCAGAGCTCTTGGGTGACCAGGTGCATTTTTAATAAGCAGTAATATTTTAAAAGAAATCATTCTTTTCTGATAGCACATCTGTTTATAGTATGATTTACTGAATACTTTAAGTCCAACTTTGACTTAAAATAGTCAGTAAATCATACTGTAAACATATGTGCTGTCATCCAGATTTTGTTGTTCTATTTATAGAACACAGTCATTGTAGACTTAGTGTAATTCTGAGGAGCCCTAAGATTTTTGGAATAGCAAATGAAAATTGGCTTCAACTTCAAGTCACCAGCTGCATTAGTCCCTAACAAGAGGGAGAGCAAGTTCTTGAAGCTTTGAAGGCAGGCGTTGACTTCTTCTCTCTAGCTATGAAAGTCCTGGATGTCATCTTCTTCCAATAGAAGGCTGTTTTGTCTACCTTGAAAATGTGTGGTTTATGTATTACCATCAGTCATCGAAGCTAGACTATCTTCATAGCTTGCTGCAGGTTCTCCCTCAGCACTTGCTGCTTCGCCTTACACTTTGATGTTATGGAGATGGCTTCTTTCCTCACACCTCCAGAGCCGTCCTCTGATATCTTCAAACCTTTCTTTTGCAGCATCCTCACCTCTCCCAGTGTTTGTAGATCTGAAGAGAATTATGGCCTTGCTTTGGATTAGCCTTTAGCTTAAGAGAATGGAAGATGGTTTAATCTTCCCTCTACACCTCCAAACTTTCTCCATCTCAGCAATGAAGCCATTTCACTTTGTTATAACTTCTGTGATCACTGGAGGAGTACTTTTAATTTCCTTCAGAAACTTTTCCATTGCGTTCACAAGTTGGCTAACTATTTGGCTGATGAAGCCTAGTTTGGGCCTGTCTCGGCTTTCAACATGCCTTCCTCACTAATTTTAATCATTTCTAGCTTTTGATTGAAAGTGAGATATATGTGACTCTTCTTTTTACTTGAACACTTAGAGGCCATTGTAGAGTTTTTAATTGGCCTAATTTTAATACTGTGTCTCAAAGAATGGGAAGGCCCAAGAAAAGGGAGGGAGATGAGGAAATGTCCTGTTGCTGGAGTAGTCAGCACACACACATTTATCAATTAAGTTCACTGTCTCTTTTGGGTAAGCTTCATGGTACTCTAAAACAAAATTAAAATGCTAACGTCAAAGATTACTAATCACACATCACCATAACAGATAAAATAACAATGAAAGAGTTGGATATATTGTGAAAATTACCAAATGTGACACAGAGACACAAAGTGAACACACACTATTGAAAAATAGCTGATACACTTGCTTAATGCAGGATTACAACAAACTTTCAATGTGTAAAAAGCACATAGCTATGAAGCACAGTAAAGTAAAACACAATGGTACCAGGCATCCTGTATATTCAAATTTATTTATAATAGTGAAAAGTGATACGAAAATTTCAATGCTCAAATGTAAGAATCATTATGCTGAAAGACGTGAGAATCTAATGTAGGAAACTGAGGAAGAATTCTTTGAGTGTTCTTATACCTGTTTTTGGTCAGGTTTATGGAGTATAATTACACACATAAAGTCCTTTTGGCGTACAGTTCTGAGTATTGACAAACACAGAATCATGCAACCACTACTACGATCAAATATAAAACAACTCCATAATCCTCTGCAATGGTCTGAATATTTGTGTCCCCCCAAATTCATACATTGTAACCTAACCCCCAAAATGATGGAATTAAGAAATAGGGCCTCAGGGAGGTGATTAGATCATGAAGGCTTAGCCTGTGAGTCTTGATAGGTTCAGTGTCCTTACAGAAGAGGCTTGAGGGAGCTTGCTTGCTTGTCCCTTCTGCCATGCGAGGGACAGTTAGAAGGTGTCATCCGTGAGGAAGAGGACTTCATCAGACACACAATCTCCTGGGTCCTTGATCTTGGACTTTGTATTCTTACTGGGAGCAACAAATTTCTCTTTGGAAATGACCCATTCTAAGGCATCTTGCTATGGCTACTCAAATGGCCTAATACGCCCCCCAAATCCCCTCATTTCTCTTTGAAGTCAATGCCTTTCTCTGCCGCTATCCCTTGGAAACAAATACTGTTTGCTGTCTCCATGGTTTTTCCTTTTCTAGAGTATCATGTAAATGTAATTATATGTTATGTGACACGTCAACCCTGGCTTCCTTCACCTGGTGTATTGCATTTGAGATGAAACAATGTTGAGTGTATCAAGAGTTCTTATTGTCCTTGCTTTTATTATTTAGCTGAATAGTATGCCATGTACACCACCTGGTATACTATTCATTTATCTTCTCACCAGTTAAAAGACTTTGGGGTTGTTTTCAGTTTGGATTGATTATGAATTAAGGCTGCTGTAATCACTTAAATACAGGTTTTGCGAATATAAGTTTTCCTTCCTCCCTGCTAACCACCCATTCTAAGAGTATAAGGAGTGGCATATTTGGGGTGTATATTATGCATGTATTTAACTTTATATGAAATTGCTGAACTGGGGCAGCTCCTTTGGCTCAAAGGAGTAGGGCACTGGCCCCATATACTGGAGGTGGCAGGTTCAAAGTCAGCCCCGGCCAAAAACTGCAAAAAAAAGAAGAGAAAAGAAACAAAGAAAGAAAGAAATTGCTGAACTGTTTTCCGAAGTAGTTGCACTATTTTGAATTCCAATCAGCAATATTTGATGTTCATGATCATTGTATCTCACTGTGCTAATATATTAATTATGATGAATCTATTGAATGGAACTACTTGTCTAGAACTACATGTTTAATAATCGGAAGAGATTTTGCTTTTTTGAAACCTCTCTGTAATGTCACATTGTTTCAGTTTGCACCTCAGCTCACAAAAATAGCTTTTTATACTTCTCAATATTGCAAAATATAAACTAGTACGCATCCTAAAGAGAATTTTTAGGAAACCTGAAACTTCTGTAAATTAGCTCTGTTCCATTACTAGGTGGAAAGCAGGAGCCAGTGGCACTCTCTGTGTTTGAGGAATTGGATTTCTACTCTCTGTGTGATGTTCTGGGTATTAAATGGCATAGAACCACTCTCTTGAATAATGCTCATTCAAAGAGGGAGTAGAGAGTTGTCAAATCCCTGAAGTTCTATATGAGCCCTACACACCTTCCTGTGTTAAACTGTGAAATTCTTGATCTACTGTAGATATTTTCAAACGTCCTCATAAGAAGAGAGAATGGAATGAAAGTCAACATTCCAACAACAGACTTCACTGTTACTAATATCCTGAATATTTTTTAAATATTGTTTTCTTTAAAGATGGGGTGTCCCACTGTCACCCAGGCAGGAGTGCAGGGACACATTCACAGCTCACTGCAGCCTTGAACTCTTGCACTCAAACAATGTTCCTACCTCAGCCTGAATAGTAGCTGGGATTATGGCCATGAATAACTATGGCCAAAATTTTGATATTTTGTTCTTAATATTACTGTAGGAGTTGAGGATCATATCATCCATCTACAATATATTTTAGATGTCCTATTACGTGTAAATATGTCTCTAGCAGGTATGGATTTTTTAACATAAGAATGCCATTATCTCAGCTAACAAAATAATTATTTAATGTTATCTGATTCGTAGTACAAGTTTAAATTTCACTATCTAAAATATTGAATTTGATTGTTATGCTTCTTATATCTTTTGCTTCCTCTCCTTTTAAAAAAAAATGACAGTTCTTTATCAAAGAAATTTGTAAATCTTTGTGTAGGACTTCTCTCATTGCATACTTCTGCTTTTGTTGAACAGGTTTCCTCTACCCTGTATGTCCTGTGTCTCTCTTATTTGCTTTAACTAATTGTAGGGAAGGATAGAGGGCAGATTTGGGGAAATATGAAAATTCCACCAACCACTGCCATTTTTTCCCAAATGCTGCAGAATATCTTACAAAGTTCCCTTTAGTTTCATTTTGAGCAGCGGGATATAAGTAGAACAACCAAGAGTATTTTTGGTTGCGTATATGATGAAATCCAAACTCTTTAGCATGATGCTTCACAGTGCACCACAGACCCATGCTACCTTTCTAAATTTATCTCTCAGTATGACCATACAGGAATGCTTTACTCTTACTCATCCTTGCCTTTTGTCTTGGCTTCCCTCATTGTATCTCTCAGTTAAAAAAAAAAAAGAAGAAGAAGAAGAAGAACTCATTATAGTTGTCTTCAATTTCTGAGCTGATCTTCCATTCTCAGCAAAATCCTTTCCTGCTGTTTAGGCAAATACTACACTCCTGCTACCTTCTGCCTCAAATCCCCATCTAAGCTCTCTAACTGCTTAATTACACCATACTCTGGAATTTCTTGTTCTGCGTTTCTTTCTTTTAATTGAATAGTTGTCCTATTGATCTCAGTAAACTGATAGATTAAAAAACCATCTGATTAAATACACCTAATAAAAGAGACGTGTTTGCTTTGACGTGTACGGCCTGCCAAGCATCTTGCTAGGTATTGTTAAAGGAACTGTCTACAAACAGACACAGCAATGGCCCTTCAAGAGGTGACCAAATCACTTCTTATGTGAGCAACTGATTACATTATTCCTTCCAAATGTACCCTTACTTGGTAGGATTTCAGTAAAGATGCAGAACGAAGCAAGTTATTTAAAGCCATACATAAATTAACTGAATGAGGAAGAGTGAGATAGAGAGGACCGTGTTTCTAGAGCAAACATCCTCCAGTTCATCCTCTCAGCCTCTTTCTGATTCATTATATTCTTCAAAGAGTTGCTTAAATTCTACTTAAATTCTAAAATGTTCCTAAGTGTTTCCATGTATAAAAATGCAGTACTTGTTCACAAAATTATTGGGATGAATTAATAACTTCCTCCTCTAAATGTCTTTAATATTTATCACACATTACATATATTGCAACTGGAAATTCTGTTGTCACTTGCTCATGTTCATATTGTGTCTCTCCTGCTAGTTATTGTAAAGAAGCTGCTGCTTTGAGGCCTTTCGTGTGTGACAGACATAATAAGCACATACTACATAACAAACCTTTTATTAAAATCAGAAAAAATTCCCTTGCTAAAAAATCTGAGAAATACTTCCTTCAACAAAGTTTATGTCAAATAAACTAGAGTAATAAGATCAGTAGAACTTATTGAACAGAACTGAACTCAAATATTCTTGGTAATATGAGAATTTTCTTCCGTTTAAGTAGGAAAAACAAACTTATCTTGACTGGTGGTGTGTAAAGGCTCACACCTCAGTATTTTGGGAGGCTAAAGGGGGAGGATTCCTTGAGGCCAGGAGCTTGAGACCAGACTGAGCAACATAGAGAGACCCCACCTCTACACAAAAATTAAAACAAAATAACTGAGAATCTCTTGAGTCCTGTAATTCTAGATTACAGTGAGCTATGATCACACTGCAGCTTTACAGCCTAGAGCACAGAGCAAGACTGTATCTCTAAATGCAGGATACAAATGTCTTCATACAATAGCTTAGAAAATGCCATGAAGGGTATGTTAAACAGTTTGATGGAAACATTTCAGATTGTATGTGAAACCAGCACATTGTACCCCTTGATTACACTACTGTACGCAGCTATGATTTAATAAAAAACAAAGACTGTATCTCCTAAAAATATATATGTCTATATGTCTATATTATATGGTACATATATGTGTGTGTGCGTGTATCATATTAGTTGGTTTGCCCTGAAGACTTTAGGAAGAATTTAATCCAAATAAATCATTGCATTCTTTTATTAACTTGATGATTTGATTTGGCCAGTACTTCTTAGACTACGCATACATGATAGATAAAAAGGTAAAAACTAATGAATTTGCAAACACATTGGCTATTGGAAAAAAACACTAGAGCAGGGAAAGCGCAAGACTGAGTCTTCATGTTTCACTTAGTCTCTAACTCCTGACCTCAAGTAATCCTCCCACCTCAGTGTCCCAGAGTGCCAGGATCACAGGCACGAGCCTCGGTGCCTGGCCGTGTTTTCAGTTTGTGATAATAATAGCTGCGATTTGCTGTATGATTTTTTGTAAGCCAAACTTTTCAATCCTTCAACTTTTTAACAATATCATGAAGTAGATACTATTATTAATCCCATTTTACAGAGGAGGAATTAGTTAAGCAGCCTTGTCTAGGGCTCACAGCTTGTAAACCGTAGACAATAGTCCTAACCTGAGCAGCCAGGTTCTCTAAACCAAGCAAATGGCCCCTGTTGCATACCCATGAGACTTCAAGTAATTCCTTTTCTGCGTTCTCATGTAAACCATAAAACGTAATTCTTCTCCCTCTGTTTGATTCCTGAGACAAGATTACCTAAGACTATTTGGTCAGGTGTAGTCATCTTTGGTAGATAATCAATAACTTCCAGTAGCCTAGGGAAAATCATAGGATATATTACAGTGAAAGCAAATTGCAGACTACAACCAACTCACCACCAAATATTTATAGGAATGCCAGCAGAAAAACAGCCATATTACCTGTCAGCTTGATGAAGTCCCACATTTCTTTCCTGTTAGGCCCTTCTGGCACCTTGCATTAAGTTCTGCTTGAGCATAATGTATTTCTAGTGAGAACTAGGTAACAAAATCTTCCATTAAACATTCATACCAATTATTAGTACAAAATCCTAAACCCAGGGCAATGTTCTCAAAGACATAGGCTCTCCGGGCTTATCAGGTTACTGTAGCCTGTCTATTCAAGTCTTGGAGTGGCCACTGATTATTTCTTGAACTCCCCCCCCCATGTCACCACAAGAAATCATGTCTAATATTCACTGTGCTGAATAACCAGACCTCTGGCATTAATGAAAGGTAAAATGGAGTAATTGAAAAATCTACAGTAACAGCCTTTCTAGAACTAGGCCTACTGAGCAACTACCCAGCTGGGAATATTCCCAGTTAGGGTATCAAATGTTAACCAACCCCCACCCTTCACCTCCAGTCTCCATAGCTAGAGTACAAATCTTAACTCTTAATAAATATTTATCATACTCTTTATTTCAGTATTATATAAACTATAGACAAAATAATAAGTAAAAGTGTACAGACACTGTTGTGAAAAATTGTCAATTTTAGTTATCATTATTATTACAGTTTGATATATTGATATTTGATATTTCAGAAGATTTCTTTCTTTCAATCACCATTCTGGGATAAAGCGTTACTTCCACCAGTAAATGCATATGTCATAATGTACCATCCATCAGACCTCAGATTCCTCGTTTGAGCCCCCAAACAGAAGTCTATTAGAGGAAGGTAAATGTGGAATGTAGGACAACTTGAACTATAAATTCACCACCCACCTCCTCTTTCTTGTTGGAGCTCAGAAACCAATATCCCAAATTATAGTGCTTTGACGTATTGAATGGAAGAAGCCTCAAGCCCTTTCTTAGCCCCCTCACCCCAACCAGTGTCCCTCCCAAAGCAGAGAGTGGAATTGAATTCCATTTACCTAAGATCCAGACACATGAGAGGATCAATTGGTTTTTTCTTCTCCTCCTGCTACAACCAATAAAGTAATCATACCTGAGCAGACCCTTTCACGTGACAAGGTCTGTTTCTCGGGATCATCCAAATTCCAAACAGAACTATTACCTCCTGTAGTCAGATCCATTTATTCTCCCTTTATTGCCTCTGAACAGAATACCTCATCACCACCACTCTCCAATAACCTGTTTTGCTAGGATGATACAAAAGCTTTTGAACTCTATTGAGAGTGAGACCTTACTCTGAGGTTCTCCCCATGTACATGTTACTAAAATCTGTATACCTTTTCTCTAATTAATTTGCCTTTTGTAAGATAATTTGTTAGCAAATGTTCAGAGGGTGAAGGGGAAATTTTCCTTTGGTCTCTACACTCTCAAACTCTTTAGAGAACATTTTTCTGGCTTTATCCTCCATTCTGAACACCACAACCCTAGATTACTATTGCAAATGTCTTTTGTTAAAGTAACTTTGAAATTCAGTGTTTATTCCTAGTTAATTATTATTTCTTTAGAAGTATTCTAACAAATTAGACATAGAAGGATGTAAGTAATTTAGTAGTTCTCTGAATTAAGACATATAGGCATATTCCAAAATCTTAATTATGAACCAGGATAGATTTAATGAGCTATTTAAAAATACCATTGACCTGATGGATAGGGCAACCCTACCTTGTAATTAAATTAACAAGCAAATTGCATAGAACTAATATGTTACTCAAAGCCGTTTGATTAGAAAAAAATAAAAATTAAAGAAAATAGTTTTCCTGATCTATTTAGTGGAGAATCTAAGCCTTCATTTGCTTGAGTTTTTTATCTTGCTCCCACACATATGTATTATGAATGTGCAACCCCATAAGTCCTTACACGAATGAAGGCATGCTAAACAAGTGCTCAATAAACACTAATAGAATATAACAAAGGGAAATTAAAAATGTAGAATATTCATTTATTAAGATACTTACTGAGCATCTAGGGGCTGATAGGAGAATCTTACCCTTTATAAGGGTCCCAGCTGATACTCCTATAATGAAAGACAGATTCACAAGAGAAAAGCTTAACAAATTCATTTAATTGTCATTTTACGTGCCAAGGGAGCCTTTAGAATGACAATGAAAAGCCCCAGGGAAAAGTGGCCTTATTTGTCCTATGAACTAAAATAAAATCTGAAGCTCCCAAACTGACTAAATGGTACTCTCTTTGCCAAGGGGACACCAGGATACCCTATAGCTGAGCTCTTGGCCTTGAGAAAGGATGTCAAACATGCCTCGTCCTGCCCCCTCCCTTCTTGGAAATATCCTTTGTAATCATTAACAGGCCTAAGGCTGTACAAGATGAAGCTCAAACTATACCTGCACGTCTTCAATTTACTTAAAAGATCATTTGCCTTTGGGTATATATCCAGTGGTGCCACATCTCTGATTGGCAGACTATCTCATCTTAACTTAAAACATTACAACTGAAATGAAAGACAAAGCTTCATTTCTTTAACCAATTACAAATCAAAGAGTCTTTCAGCCCACCTGTAGCCTGTATTGCCCTGCTTTGATATGCCCTATCTTTTTGGCCCAAACCAAGTAAACCCTCCAGATATTGACGTATGACCTTATGTGTCTTATTCCTTGTCTCCCTGAAATATGTAAAACCAAATTACTTGTATAACCCAACCACATTGAAATCACTTGCTCAAAGTTCCTTGGGTGTGGTTCTCTGGGCCATGGTAACACATATTTGGCTCAGAATAAACCTTTTTAAATTATTTTACAGTTTGGGTTCTTTTCCACTGACAATACTTGGTTTCTATGAAGCATAAGCAGCCCTATAGAAATGTGACTGGACAAAAAGGATATGATCTAACGTTAGTAGATTGACAGGGGAAAGTTAGCAAGGGCTGTCCAGATTCTTGTGGCCTTTTTGTATAATATTCCTTCCTCATTGATATGGGCCAGAACCCATTCTGGAATGAGGAGTCTTATGATCTATTATCAAATAAGATAGGTCAGAGAATTTCTTTATGGTCAGATCTTATGCAGAAAAGCAAGAGTAAGATGAAAATAGTATTTTAGGTTTAATAGCTGGCTTTAGGGAAAAGGAGTTCTGGCTTATTTGGCCTACCTTGGGGAAATGGAGTTCTAGTTTCTTTGGCTAGGGAAGGAGAAGTTTGAAGAACAACTTTGCTTCTGAGGCTACTTCTACGAGCTTCACTTTAGGGTACCATTTTGGTAAAAGGAAGAATGAAAAGGTTCATGAGTTCAGTAAGAATAGATTTATTTCTCCCAAAGGGTTGCAGCCTACAGGGTGGTAATTCTGACAGGCTGGGAAGCATAGCCTCCAGCCAGAAGCCAGAAACACATTCTTTGAGAGAAAAGCAACAGGAACAAGAATTTATGTTCAGCAAAGTGGCCAAATATATATATTTAACAAGCTATAGGTGGAGGGATGAATATTTATGAGGAGGGAAATTTGTACATGTGTGATTGAGCTTCATGTTCCTTCATAGGTTCCTGCACACCGGCACACACAAATGGCTTCATTAGCATTATCTAGGAGTGGAGTTTTTGGCTCTCTGACATTGAAAAGTAAAGCACAGAACACAGACGATGTTTATTGCACATCCACTGTAGACTGGCCAGAACCACTGCATATTTGGTGGTCCCTTTTCAGGAAGGAATCCTGACAACCTGTTTTTATCTCCTGTTTTATTCTTCCCTCCTTAGGGAGAAAAATCTAACGGTGGTTCATGAGGGAGGAGGTATAATCAGGTGTGTCTAACCTCTTATCTCATCCAGTTGGGGAACTCAATTTTAGGGTTTCACTAGGGTCCCCTTGGCCAAGAGGGCAGCCAGTCACTTGAAGGGCCAAGGGTTCCATTTTACTCTTTCAGTTTTCTAAACCCCAACAATCTAGTGTGTGTGAGGCACTATTATGGGCTCTGTTGTAATTTCAAAGTCTTTCTCTGTGAGAATTACATTTTAGGTATAAGCAGATGCACAAGTTTTGTAAACCTATGACCTTTTTTCTCAGATGGATAAAATTCCACATATACCATGTAACTGGTGCAGAATCATTTAACATTGGCTATTTCTAAGCTCTGCCCTTGCTCCCATATTGTTTCATGATCTTTCCTTCATCCATGGATCTTTAAGTCCATAAGCCAACTGAATTTGGACAAGCATTGTTTATATAAACTCATACGCTTAATATGCATGGAAGTACTTGAAGATATTCTCTTAAAGATTTTTTGCACTGTTAACTTGGCTTAACAAATAACTTCTTAACAAATAATGGAAAAAGACAAGTCCAAACTTATCCATCTTATCCCAGATTCTTATTAAATGGGTTCTTGATTCATATGGTTTTATTGTAGTTCATTTTTAAATATGGTCCTTTCTTTTAAGCCCTTTTACAAATAAGTGTCTAGGTAAATATTGCCTTTAAAGTGTAGAAGTAAATTTATATCAGCAATTTTTTCTCTTGAGATTAAATGATAATTTAAGAAATTTTTTCTTAATATTTCCCCTTGCAGTGTTTCATGATTTCTGGCATTATACCTCTTAATTCTCAGGAATCCTTTATCTATCTTTAGAACATAAAGCAAACAAACAAAAACATCTGATAGGTTAGAGTCACTTGTAATTTTTTTGAAAGCGTGAGGTTCTTTTCTTTATCTTAAATATTGGTCATGCCTTCTGTGACCTGGTAGCATTATACAGCGTGATTTAGTCCAAATTCTACAGATGAAGAAACTGAGATCTGAAAAGTTGAAATCCAGGTTCTGATTCGCAACATCCACTAATATTAATTATAAAATTTATTAGAATATTGCTAGAAGAACTTGTGTAAATATTCACATACTAAAGAAAAGCTGAGCCCAGCTTTCCCCATTCTGAATGCAGCCATTCCTATTCATCCACGCTAATTTTGTTCAGAATTAACACCCTTACGGAATGACTTCACTTCCTTAGAACAATTCTGTGTAGAAGAAAAGAGTGGTGTCTTCTTTTCTTCAAGAGAAAGGCACATTACATTTCCAAGTAGAGCCACAACAAAAAAAGAAAGAAAAAAGAAAAAGAAAATAAACTTTGCGTAAGGAAAGAGACACAAGGAGCAAAACTGAATTCTTCCCATAAAACAATGTGTGGAGGGAGAGCCTAAAAAACAATTTTTGTGATGTTAATGACAATGGAAGGATTATACTGTTAAATCATTTCTGTGTAAATTAATAGAAGAGATTTCCTTTTTGGAAATAAAGCCCATCATGAGAGGAACTGCTAAAACCTATTTGTTTGTTTGTTTGTTTTTTATCTCCAGCAACTGTAAAATCCTAGGTCACACCAACAAACAGAGTCATTAAATCAAGCACTTTATTATCTGACCTTAAATAATGAACACTAATCAAAGATACCAACCATGGCTTTGATAATAAAAGCCAGATTCCTTAGAGCTTTCCAAAAGAAAAACAACTCTAATAGATGTCACTGCAACAATCAATAGGAGTTAACTAAATATATTCATCGACCTTCATTTTTTTTTTACATCATAAATGTAACTGTCACTAGAATCTCTGTCCCTGTCTGGTCGTTGGTCCTAGATTAGAAGAGATTACAGATTACCATGAGTAAGCAAAAGGATATTTTATCGAGAGATAAGGGGAAAAGAAAGGTAAGCCTCTGGAGGGATCCCAAGCACTAGCAAATTTGGGCTTTTTCTGTCGAGGGGGTTAGATGCAGCTTCTCCTACCCCATGGGCAAGGGGGGTTGGGGAGATGGAATGTCACAACCGTTTGGTGCTAGGGGCCTGTGGGTGGAAGCTAATTTTAAAACTGCCATTGTGTAGGAATGTGGTCTTGTGTAGGGTGTGTTCTCTGCTCCGAGAGTGGCTGCCTAGGTGGGACACTGTTCAGAGCGGCTCTTGGGGCTGCTTAGGCCCAGGGGTCTGTGATGAAGCTGATGACTGAAAGCTTGCCTAGGCCCAGAGAATGGGGTCCATGCCCATGCCTGAGCAGGATTACCTGCATCCTAACTAGACAGGGCTAATCATAGATTCGTCGCTTTATTTAAATATTAAATTACCTGAAGTCTGGTTTTTATATTCCTTTGCCCAGCCACCAATAGCTACTTTTTCTTTGATCCAGGAGAAGGTGTCAGTATTATTTTTTATTTTAAATAATATAAATTCCAGTTACCTCCTTGAAATTCCTTTCTTACTTGTCACATACCTGCACTATTCTTGAGAAACATTTCCATTTCTAACCTCTCTCTCCCCCTCCCTCCCTTTCCCCTTCTCTCTCTCTCTCTCCCATTTACTTTTGCTTCACTTCCCTCATATTTCTATCACTATGGTTCAGTCTTGCTCCCTATCTTTTTCTCCAGTATTCTTTACAAAGGCCATTGAGTCTCATAGCTTTAACTATTGCCTCTGAACTAAGGATTCCCACGCTAGACCTCCAATCCTGCATCAACTAAGACATGTCTCTGTGCATTAGCCAGTTGCCATTAAGGATTCATCGTAGCCCTCTAAATTATGCCACCTTTCTCTACAAATATCTTCTTTCTCTCAACTCTCTCTTTTGAGTAGTATCAACTTCATTCTTAAAGGTTGATTTGGTGATTCTTTTTGTTTACTATCACTTACACCCTTTTGATAATTATTTTTCCTCAAAATCTTCTTTGTGCCTTAAAATGTCTCTTCTAGTCATCTTTTTCTAACCTTTCACACTGCCCCATGTTAGCCAAAACCTTTATTTCCACACATCTAGAGTCACCCAAGCAATTGTGCTGCGTAAGTCTACCTTGTACGCTTACATCTGACTATTTTTACTGTAAAATTACATACGTTGGGCAGTGCCTGTGGCTCAGTGGGCAGGGCGCCGGCCCCATATACCAAGGGTAGCCGGTTCAAACCTGGCCCTGGCAAAACTGCAAAAAAAAATAGCCAGGCTTCGTGGCCAGCACTTGTAGTCCCAGCTACTCAGGAGGCTGAGGAAAAAGAATCTCCTAAGCCCCGGAGTTGGAGGTTGCTGTGCACTGTGATGCCACAGCACTCTACCAAGGGCGATAAAGTGAGATTGTCTCTACAAAAAAATAAAACAAGATAAAATGATATATGTTGAATAACATCCATAAGGACTGCTTTACTGTATTGTATGTATTAGCCAACATATAGGCTACTACTTTACAGAAACCCATACATACGTAAAGACCCCACACACAAACACTCACACATTAACGTTCACTACTGTATCTGGCAGATACTATGTGACCACAAATTTCGGTGATTGGATAACACACGTACACAAATACAGAATCCTGCTTTCTCTTCCCTACATAGGATGCCCACCACCCGATAACTTCATGCCTTCTTTTTAAATTGTGAAAAGGAATGAGGAAAGCTAGCACGTATTAAAAGTTGCAATAGAGTAGTAATTGTTGTGTTAATGTATTGAAAGGTAACTCCTGCGGGAAATACTTATGTCAGACGATGCTTATCACGAAGCCAAAACCCTGGAATCTACTGAGCAGAGGCCAATGTACCAGCTTATTCTTACCCTGCCATAGTACCCTCCCCCCCACACACACACCCTCCACCCTCACCAGTCACCTCACATCTGGTGAAATATATCAGCGAAAACCTATTATTACGAATGGAAAAGAAATTTACAGCAAGTATCCTTCCTGTGATACTTTTTTCAATAAATGAGGACTACCCTTTTTAGCTTAGGTCATTTTTATCAAGGTGCTAGGGTGGATAAATTACTATGATATGATATTCCTATTTCTCTTTTGAGAGAAATGTGTTTCTGGTTTATTTATTAGTGACTAGTTTTGGATCACAAATAAAAAATATAAACTAGGAAGCAAGCAATTCACAGAAAAGGAGATATTAAAAGCTACTGCCCATATAAAAATATTCAGCCTCTTTAGTTCTCAGAGACAGACAGTTGTTAAAATGACATGCCACTTTTATATGTCAAATAATGATGACTGAAAAAAGAAAAACTTCAGTGACTACAACAGTGCCTTGATGAGCACTTGCGGATTCTGCTGGTAGAAACTTTTATTGTTTGTTAATTACCATCAAAAACCTTTAATATGCTTAGACATACGTATCTAACACTTTTCACTCTAGTTATCTAGCCTAAGCAGCAAGCATATAATTTTAAAAGTTATTGAGAAATTTGTGTTCTAAGATGTTCACCACAATTATGTGTAAAGGCTAAATTTTAAAATTGTCAAAACATATGAAGGTACATTACATAACTATATACATATTTTTAAAAATTAACAGCATAGGTAGATATTTTATGATATACTATTGAATGAAAAATGAAGATAAATTGCTTATGAGATATGAATAAAATAAGAAAAAATATATGACATATTTTTATGAAATATATATATTTTAAAACATAGGAAGAAAATTATTCAACATGATAAAAGCAGTTACCTTAATTTGAGTTGTAGATAGTTGTGTTTTCTTCTTCTGTAAAAGAGAAAACACTTTTAATACTCTTCTGTAATGATTCCATACCACTTTCATAACTAAAAATAGTATCTATTCGATTAAAAATGAAATTAAAGTATGGAGATGAATCACACACAAAAAAAATGTTTGGGTCTCTTCTGGAGAGATCATAGAAATTTGAGAAACAGGTAACTTTTGCAAAATAAAAAATAGTTCTGCACCCAGACCTTGCTATAAAATCTAGTTTAATTATGGTGCTCACTCGAAAAGTAGATATTATTGCCCTCTAATCCTCATACAAAATAATTGTGAAGATGCTCCCAAGCCCTTGCCGATACACTCAAAATCTTGGTTTTATAATTTAAATCAACCACCATAAAAAGTTTTATAGATAATATTTGATGAAAACAATGGAATACAAGAAATAACGGAAAAAATAAGGCATCCTTTGGCTAATAAAAAAGAAGAAAAGTGAATTTATTTCCCATCTAATGTTTTCGTGAGAGTTTGCTTTAATTAGGTGCACATGAACATAATGTTCTAACCAGTATTTTATTTAAAATAGAAATTCAATAACTTCATTAACCTTAGGCCATAGGTGCACTATATATTTTTGAAAAACAGGAAATTTAATAAAAGTATATGCCCTAATAGCTTTTTTTTAATCATTATTTATAACACCGTAGCTGTAAGTATGGGCTCTAGAAACAGAATAGCAGGAAATCCATCCCAGCTTCACCACCTAACACCTGTAGAATCTTTTCCTTTTTTTATTAAATCATAACTGTGCAAAATTATGGGCTACAAGGTGATTATTTGATATACAATGTGGAATGCTTTAATCAGACTGATTAACTTAATCATCATTGCACTTATTTGTTGTGGTAGGGATTTATACTATATTCTTAACAGTTTTCAAATGTACCATTGCATTATACACAATAGGTGAGGTCCCACCAGATACCCTCCCTCCTTACACCCTCCACGTCCCCTCACTCTTCAACCTCTCCCCTCCTTCTTTCTGGATTATAGTTGTGTTTTATCATTCATATGGATGTGTAGGTGATGACATATGGTTTCATAATAATATTGACTACATTGGATACATTTTTTTTTATATTCTTTACTAAAAATAATGTGCTTCAGTTCCATCCAGGTAAATATAAAAGATGTAAAGTCTCTATCCTTTTTAATGGCTGCATAGAACTCCATGGTATATGTGTACCACAATTTGTTAATCCATTAATGTTTTGATGAGCATTTTGGCTGCTTCCATGACTTGACAATTTTCAACTGGGCTGCGATAAACATTCTGGTGCAAATGTCTTTGTTGTGGACTGATTTTTGATCATCTAGGTAGAAATCTAGTAGTGGAATTGCAGTATCAAACCATAGATCAACTTTTAGCTCCTTAAGTAGTCTCCAAACTTCTTTCCAAAAAGGCTGGATTAGTTTACAATTCAACCAGAAGTGCAGAAGTGTTCCCTTCTCTCCACATCCACACCAACGTCTATAGTTTTGGATTTTGCAGTGTGGGCTAATTTTACTGGAGTTAGGTGATCCCTCAAAGTGGTTTAGATTTGCATTTCTCTGATGATTAAGATGTTGAGCATTTTTGTGTGTGTTTCTTGGCCATTTGCTGGTCATCTTCAGCCAATGGGGTTGTGTGTTCTTTTCTTATTGATTAGTTTGAGTTTTCTGTGGATTCTAGTTATCAAACCTTTGTCAGAAACATGACCTGCAAAAATCTTCTCCCATTCTGAATCTTGAACAAGTTACTTAACCAAATTGTATTTAGGATTAGTGGAAGGTTAAATTACTTAAATAAGCCAAGTGCTTAGAACCAAATAGGGCTCATAGTAAATTCCACATAAACATTACCTGTCACTGCTACTAGCTATTACAAACTATAGTAATCAATCTACGTTGGTCATAGTTAATTAATAATTTTTATTAAAGATTAAGTACCCGAACCTATTCCAAAATAACTTGCAATTTCACTGTAGAATATGTGACAAAATTTTTATATTGAATAAAACATCCAGTCATCCTGTTCTGCTGCAAAATAGTGCTTATCAGCAATAATTTACATATTCATACATATCTTTAGTCTATTTTTAGTATGTAAATTAGTTGTTATCTTAAAAACTTCTAAAAGTCTAAATAAAATATATTCCAAATCTAAATATTTTAAAGTAAATATGTTCATGTTTACTGTTCACATTTCTGATTACAGAAGAAAAATAAATCTCTTTACTTGATTTTTTTTTTGGGGGGGGGGCTTTCAGCCCATTGAGCTAAGTTCTAAAAATTGAGCCTGTAAAAAAGGTTAGAATTAAATGGGTCAAAAGTAAATTTTCATCCAACTGGATTCTATGATTTCCAAAGCCCAAATGAAAGAAGTCATGAGTAAATAAGGTTGAAAACACAAAACTATCAAATGAGTGACTTAGTGTACCCTGCGGGAGAAAATGGATCCATGTTAAAAGAATTAAAAAGGTTTTGTGTAAATATATGATCTCCTGCATCCAAGCTTTTGTAAAATGAATGATTTTCAGAGGCACATTCTTACCGCAGAGAAATTTCCCAAGTGACACCGTAAATATGGGGCCACTAAATAAAGGACTAAGACCAAGGAGAAAGAAAACAGTTAAACTCAAGGCTGCAGATAACTTCTGTGACAAGAGTGAGAGGTTAACTTCTCAACTGACTGGATTTATTTCTGGAATTAGCCTAATGTGCCTGGGAAGTCAAAAGGAAGATGGATTTTACCAGTCTTGCTTGCTTGTGCTTCTAGAATTCTTTTTGTCCCAAGGAATTTATGGTATGTTTCCGAAGAGCTCATAATTTAAGCTTCAATTTCCATCAGTACGATACTTCATCATTTTGTGTTAAACTTCAAGGAACCTAAGTGATTTTTTAGATTGATACATCTGGAAAGGAAGTGTAGGCATCACAATTTCAGGGTATGTTATTCGATATTCGTTATATTTATTTTTAAGGAAAAGATTCATTTCTAGTCTTTACCTTTTCTCTTAGGAAGCATTTTATGACCTAGATCTCATTGAATGTTATTAATTGTAGTAAAACAACTACACATGTTTCAATAAACAACTGGTAAATTAAACATTTTGCTTTAATAAAAACTACATTTAATACACTTAATACTATGTTTAATAAAAATTACATTTTATTGTATTGTTTTGTTCTTATGATAATTAATAAAATTAGTGCTTATAAAATGGACTCTTCAAACACACAGATAATTTTTACTGTTATCCTATATTAAGTAGGACACACATATATAATAATAAATGTATCTTACAGGATAGATATTGCCATTATTTTAAAATATATTTATAGTCAAAGAAGTTCATTTGGAATTCAAAAATATTAGTCTTTGGGATCTGAGCTTGTTACTGTGATGTAGCACTTACTAATTATGTGAGTCAATTTCTTTTAACCTCTCTTTTCATATAAAGTAGCCAGTGATAATACCTCACTCATACAGTTATGGAAAAGATGAGATGAAAAAAAATGTGTAAATTGAATAACACATTACCTCACCACAAAAGAGTCACTTAAACAGACAAATGTACGGAACAAAAACAACTTGAGTCAATATTGTTGATATAACTGCAGGAAAATACCATAGTTCTCTAAGAGGCAAGGGTAGAAAACAGCAAACAACAAAAACAAACAAAAGAAATGATGTTAACATTAATTACAATTTCTAATGCAGCATTCTCTTTTTCAATGGTCTTTAAGGCAAGAATGACTCAATGAAATTTTCATGACATCAAGAAGATTGATTTCATTCACAGCTGGTTAGGTTAATTTTGGCCATTCTAACTATTACTAATCACAGTAGTGGCTCAGCGCCTGTGGCTCAATGGGCTAAGGTGCCAGCCACGTACACCTGAGCTGGCGGGTTTGAATCCAGCCTGGGCCCGCCAAACAACAATGACGGCTGCAATCAAAAAATGGCGAGGCGTTGTGGCGGGCGCCTATAGTCCCAGCTACTTGGGAGGCGGAGGCAAGAGACTTGCTTGAGCCCAGGAATTAGAGGTTGCTGTGAGCTGTGATGTCACAGCACTCTATCCAGGGTGACAGCTTGAGGCTCTGTCTCAAAAAAAAAAAAAAAAAAAAAAAATCACAGTATTATCAGTAGGTTGGAAAGTCACTGAAATATTAAATAAATCATGATGAACTGAGACTAAAGAAAATCCTGATTTACGAAAAAAATAAAAATTGTATAATATCAAATAGACTTTTTCCATAGTACAATATAGAGTAACAGAACATGGAGCAAACCCGGAACACACAATGATTCAGCTCATTCTAAGTGTGGTTAATTAATGATCCACTTCAATAATCTGAAATGTTGGCCATAGCGTGTATCCCTATTCAGGGATACCACATTATCTTCTGGAAGGTACATTATGAGAAAAAAATACAATGTGTGCTGGGTGATGAACAAGAATGGAGCTTCTGGATATAGTCAGTTCTAAATATTATGAAAATTATAAGGAAAATAAATAATACTTGGCTATAAATTATAGTCTAAAGATATGGTAATTGTTGAATAAGAATTCATAATCTAGAAAAAGAAAATGGTGAACTTGTAGATAGGAATGAACTAGATTGGTGAGATGGAAAAAAAATTAGAAACATTTTATCCGAGGAGCTGTAAAAATTAATTGATAACAAGATGAGGATTCTGGAGTTTTTCGTTTAGTTTTTTGATTTTATTCTTTCCCTTTAGGTGCTATTTTAATTCCCTTTTATTAAAAAAGTAAAAATTACATTTAATTGTCATATTTGAAAATCATGGTATAAATGTGGGAGAACCCATTTACGATTAATAAAATGTTGATGTCAGGTTTGAATTGCTGGGGAAGTATTTGCTTAAGATAAAACATCATTTTTGTCAGAAGAACAAAGAGAAGGACTTCACTTATATGGCAAATAGAGGAAAGTAAATGAAGTTTTTTCTTATAATTTATGCCCTACAATAAGCTAATGCTTGTAGTAAACCCAGAATGCAGAACAGAAGGAAAATTGATATAATTTCTGTAGTGAGCCATTGGGATATGTGCATTTCAATTAAACACCATTTAATACTAAGTCAACACGATTACATGTGTCATCTGGAAAGTGCATAGTAATATTTTCTCTGTTTAACCTCTCCTTCCTTGTGAACATAAAATTATTAAATTCAGTATATTAATTTCATTATAAACACCTCTGTTTTCACTGTTATTCACTTGACTTTTTTCCTTATAAATTTTCTTACTCTGACTTTAACACTCATTTATCTTAAGACTTTTTAAAAGTGATCTACCTTTTGCTCGGATGAGATGAAATGACCTTAGGGAATCAATCCAAAACCAAGGGAAAGAAAAAAAATTCTAACCAATAAAAAGATAAAGTGGTTTAACATTTCTCAATTAGTTTATTCCTTCTAGCAAGAGAATTCTACTTTCCAAATTTGTGGAAAATTATAAAGGCAAATAATCACATTGCCTTCTTGCATAGTATTTTATAATTTTATTAGTATAGTCACATACATTATCTCATTTAGTCTTCAAAAAATCCTATAAGTAAGGAGCAGAAGAAAAAACTAAAGTTCAGAAATGTAATTATGTGTGCTCAAACCTATCTCCTTTTTGGCCATATACTTTTATTTTCTAGATTAGCTATTCTCATTAATAGAGAAATAAGCACTGGATTGCCACATATAGTTGTAAACTTTAAGACTCCACAAAGATGGAAAGAGTTAATGTCTCACAATTGTTTCCATAATATTTTTCAAGTTATTGGAATTCCAAAATCAATGACTCCATGAAATTCACTTTAATGTACACACTTGGCTTTAAATGATACCTACTGCTGTATAAATGTCTTAACACAATAATTAAGGAAATGAGGTGATGGCTATGTTAACTAGTTTGATGTAAGCATTCCAAATTCTATATAATATCAGCACATTACACCCCATAATGCATTAATGTACACAGTTATGATTTAGTAAAAAAAAATTATGAGAAAAAAAAACTGTAATACTAAAAAAAAAAAAAAAATGATAGCTGCTCCAAAAAAAAAAAAAAATTCAAGCTAGAGAACTGAATCAAATGACAATATATACTTTAGAAAAAATTAGAACTAATAAAGCTTAAGTGTTTAATGTATAGACATCCTCTTAAGTCAAAAGCTTTCCTTAAAAAAAACTTATAAACCCAGTAATGAAAAGCAATGAGGTCAGTAGTATTAGCTTTTTATTTTCTAATTTCCAATACTGACCTGCTTATTAAGTGTACAGCAGAGACGTGTGTACTCATTGAGGAGAAAAAGAAAAATATATTTTATAAGCTGATTTAAGTGACAAGTAGCCAAATATTACATCAGCATCCTGAATTCACTAAGCTTTTGAAAATAGAAGATAGGAAATTCTGTTAGTAAGATGCCAGAGACAAGCAATTCAGCATGCTGCTCAAAGATTCTAGGGAGCTTTCAGCTTTGACTCCTGGGAGGCCCATACTCATAACACCAAGGTTGATGTTGGTGTCAGTTTCATACCCATTATCTCCATACACATCTATACAATGGAATTTTGGCCTGCAAAAATGCATATGTTATCAGTTCATGGCCTCTTTTATTTCCTGTTTGGAAACACCCTTTACCCTTCATGATTCATAAATCTACACCATGAGTCTCTAGAGATCAGCTCTGAGAAATAGTTATAAGCACAGAAATTATCTTTGGAAAGTTTAGCCTCTATCACTCAAGTTAGGGATTTGGGGCCAGGTGTATTTATGATCACATTGTTCAGTCTCTTCTTAATGGAATGCCAGAGCCATTTTTCCTAATGGAAAATTCCATTCGTTTAAGAAAATGGAACTCTAATTTGTCCATGGAGAATTTCCAGGACCTATCCTTGAGAATTCTGATAAAATATCTAGATACTAAACACTACTCTCCTATTGATTTTATAAAAATAAATTGTATTGTGTCTATTTGAGGTTTACAACGTGATGTTATGGGATACATAGATAGTCAAATGTTACTGTAATGTGCAGATTTATATACTTATCATCTTACATGGTTTTTTTCATGAAAAGAGCAGCTAAAATTTAGTCATTTAACAAAAATCCCTAATATAATACAATTTTATTAATTTTAGTCCTCATGTTGTAAATGAGATCTCTAAATGTGTTTATACCACATATCTGCTACTTTTATACTTTGCCCTCCATCTCCTTATTCCCTCTCTCCTACCCCTGCCTGTGATACCTGCTATCTATGTCTTATCTATTGGATTTCTCCTTTTTAAAAATTCCATACATGTGTGATCATGGAATATTTTTCCTTTCATTTCTGGCTTATTTCCTGTACCATAATGTCCTCCAGATCCATCCAAGTCATGGCAAATGGCAGGATTTCCTCCTTTCTTAAGACTAAATAATATTCCACATATAATATATGTATGTGTAGGTACGTAGATGTATATTTAAAAATCACATGTCCTTTTACCGTTTGTCTTTTGACAGACATTGAGGTTGTTTCCATATATTGACTACTGTGAATAATGACGCAATAAACATGAGAGTTCTCGTATCTTTCAAGGTGATAATCTCATTCTGGGTATATATCCTGAAAAGGTATTGCTGGGTTGTATGGTAATTTTATTTTTAATTTCTTTAGGAACCTCCAAACTATTTTTCCACAACATAGCAATTTCTATTCCTACCAACAATATATTAAAGTTCCTTTTTCTCCATATCTTTATTAACATGTTTTATCACTTGTCTTTCTGATAATAGCCATCCTCATGGGTGTGATGTGATATCTCATAAAGGTTTTAATTTGCATTTCCCTGATGATTAGTGATGCTGAGAACCTTTTCATATACCCTTTGGCCATTTTTATGTCTCCTTTGAAAGAGTGTCTGATCAGGTCTTTTACCAATTTCCCCATGGGTTATGTGTTTTTTTCTATTGCATTGTAAGAGTTGTTTATACATTTTATAGTTTACTCCTTATCAGAGATGCAGTTTACGACTCCTTTTTTCCAGTTAAAGATTGTCTTTTCATTCTGTTGATTATTTCCTCTGTGCAGAAGCTTTTTATTAATAGTTTGATGTAGTCCCATTTATTATTTTTTGCTTTTGCAGCCTAAACTTTTGATGTGGTATCCAAAAATCATTGCTAAACCCAGTGTTCAATAGACTTTTATACCATGATATTATTATCTGTTAGATTTACCCTCCATTTTTTTAGAAATGCTTCTGAGAACTTTTAAATATTTAAGAATAATTTTATTGGCTACAAAGTTATTAAAAATCATCTAAAACTAATTTTGAAAAATAATTTTTTGAATTTAAAGACTTTAAACTTGTCTAGTATGTGCCTGTACATAAGCAACTGAACTGCTTTTAATCTTTTTAAAAAATGAATTACACATCTGGGTTCATTGCCAAAGTTAAGCTTTTCAACTTCACAAGAATATTTAATCTAAAATAACCACAGTTATAAACATAAGAAAAAAAATGGCAGCCTCAGTAGATTCAAGGAATTGTCATTCAAAGTCCACTCTATGTAACTATGAGTGCCTTGCCTCACAAAATGGTGGGTGGTCTAGAATCTTTAGCAGTAAAGTTAAGCAGGTAAGACTTAGTAACTTCTGCTTCTCTAAAATCAGGTCCTTTTCATTTTCATAGACTATTTAGCAGGTCAGTTAAGATTCAATATGACAATTACTCTTTCCTCCATTGCTCCTTGTGCCCCTCACTCCAAATCCTTCAGTTCCACCTAAGGCTGTGCAGGTTATACCTGTGCCTGGCACAAGCCAAGCCAGGGGGTAGGGGTGGAGGGAATATGGCTAAACTCCACACATGCTGCACTCAAAGACCCTGATTCAGGGAAATGTGCACTTGGTCATTTCACCAGGTAACACTGACAGTCTGCCCAAAGAGGACACCTTTCTCAAATTTGCATGAAGGCAACCTAATGCAGCCGTCTCCAGGTACTTAAATATTTCTCTAGGGTTTCCCATTAATTCATTCAGTGTATTTTCAGCTCTGTGGAGTACAAAGGTGTTCCTTAGTGCAGAGCATCTGCAGTCTAGTAGAACTTATAAGGGACTT
Organism: Perodicticus potto; assembly: GCA_963574655.1. Taxonomy (NCBI): domain Eukaryota; kingdom Metazoa; phylum Chordata; class Mammalia; order Primates; family Lorisidae; genus Perodicticus; species Perodicticus potto. The sequence continues at coordinate 26,803 of CAUYRH010086127.1, forward strand.
ACACAGTAACAACCAAAATGCAAGCAGACAGTAAGGTGGCTGCGAAGAACACTGTCCCTGCATCAGCTTAAGGCCACCCTGCCCTTTGAAACTGAGACAAATTCAGTTCAAGCTTCTTATTCCACAAGGTTTATGAAATTCCAGGACCTGCCCCTTCCACAAAATTAAAATTACTATAGAATTAAGGATTCAAAATCATTTTTGGCTTCTAATTCCTGCTTCCTCTGGATTTCTTTTCGTATTTGTCTGATCTCATATAACTTTTCTCTTCTCTCTGCTCCTTTCCTTGATTTACTTTAAAACACTAATTTATAGCTTTCATATGAAGGCTAAAACCCAATTATAGCACAAGAATACAGGGAAAAGGGAAAGGGAGGGGAGGGGGGAGGATGGGTGGAGGGAGGGCAATTGGTGGGATCACACCTACGGTGCATCTTAGCAGGGTAC
>CAUYRH010086128.1:0-21680 GCA_963574655.1 Perodicticus potto
ACGGGGTGGGGGGTCTTGGTGTGTGCCACACCTTTTGGGGGCAAAACACGATTGTAAGAGGGACTTTACCCAACAAATGCAACCAGTGTAACATGGTTTCTTGTACCCTCAATGAATCCCCAACAGTAAAAAAAAAAAAAAATTAAAAAAAAAAATTCCTTTCCCTCTGGTCACAGCAATCACAGGAAGAGCCAGTAAGCCACCTAGTAACAGAGCAGTTATGGGGTTTGGAAAGTGTTGGGGTAAGGGATGATGCCACAACTCAAGGAATATTGGGGTGTAGCCCATGTATCGGGGTGCATGGGAGGGCCACTCCATTCCCCTCGTGCACCTCCTTTTTCTTACCTCCTCACATATAAAAACCAAGTTCTCACTCAGTGCTAAGTATAGAATTCATCAGACAGTAGGCATAAAGGAAAAACACTAGCATTTTCCATCTGTATGATATTTAATTGCATGCAAAATGCTTTCAATATCTCCTTTAATGCTCACTCCACAAAAATGGACACTGTTTTATAGTGTCAAGGCAGCTTTGTGTGAATCTGCTGGAATGAAAGTAAATAGCATTGTCGCTATTTCATTGATGAGGAGACTGACCTCTAGGGGTGATAAAACAAGGTTAGTGACCAAAATAAATAAACAAACAAATAAATAAATACATACATACATAATTGAAAGCAAGTTCTCAAAGAGATATTTGTACACCCATTTTCCAAGCAGCTCTTACTCATAATAGCTAAAACATGGAAACAACCCAAGTGTCTGTCAGTGGATGAAGGGGTAAACAAAACTGTGGTATGTCCATTCAATGACACATTTATTCAGCCTTAAAAAGGAAGGAAATTCAGATATATGTTACTACATGGATCATGTTAAGTTGAGTAAGCCAGTAACAAAAAGAGAAATCCTGTATGATTTCAGATACACAAGAAATGTGGAGTAGGTGAAATGTAGATAGGAAGAATGATGGTTGCTGGGATGGCTGGTGGCAATGGTTGAACAACAATATTAAAGTATTTGAGGCCACTAAACTGTACACAAGGAAATGATGAAGATGGTAAATTTCATGTTATATGTATTTTACTACAATATAAAAAAATTGAGGGGAAAAAACCCACAGTGCTAGTGAGAGATGAAGAAAGCAGACACGAATAGTTAACAGTTGGTTAACAGCTGAGATTTGGGAGGGGCTATTTGGTAGCTGACGGTTGCACATAATCCCTGGACCCTCCTGTGTCTCTGGGGGAGGAAATGACTAACCTGAATTGCAAAGTCCACCAGGTAAACAGGGTTGCTGTCTCCAGTTACCTCTCTGCTGTCCTTGATTTTGGTGGAGACTCTTGAATATACAAAAAAGAATTATTCTGAATGTTCTAAAACTCACCAACAATAACGACAGGGCCTGGAAGTCTTGTCAAAGCTAGAAGAATAAGTGCCCCTATTTTTTCTTAGGAATAATGTGAAAAGCTTGTCAGCTTTTATTAGAAACTGTTGTTTTCTCTCTCTCTCTCTTTCTTTCCTTTTTTTTTTTCGAGATAGTCTCAAAGCTAGAGTGCTATAGCAGCATCATTGCTCACAGGAACCTCAAACTCTTGGGCTTAAGCAATCCTCTTGCCTCAGCCTCCTAAGTAGCTGGGACTATAGACACCTGACACAATGGCCAGCTAGTTTTTCTATTTTTAGTAGACCAGGTCTTGCTCTTGCTCAGGCTGGCCTTGAACTCCTGAGCTCAAGTGATCCACCTGCCTCAGCCTCTCAGAGTGCTAGGATGACAGGCATAAGCCACAATACTGACGTTTTCAAGCGCTGGCCACAATGACTGTGTAGATGCTGGACTCTAGCTCAGGAAAGTGGGAAGTGAGAAAGCAAAGAAGACTGAAACAAGATTCTCACTGCATTCTTCTGGTGACAAATTTGGAACCAGGGCTAATGAACACACCAGCTCAGCCAGAGTTTAAGGAAAACAATGTAATTTGCAGCAGCCTCAGGCATCTTTCTGAGCACCAGATAGCTTCTCCCTGCTCCTTCCCAGCTGTAGTTTTTTTTTTCTTTTCTTTTTTTTTTTTAAATTGATGCAAGGGTGTGGGTAATCCTTACAAGCCAATATGTCATTTTGTTTCGCTTTAGAAATATTTGATTATGCTGATTTAGCAAAAGAAAAAAAAGTTTTCTATAGCAAGAATATTTCACCTCTGCAATAACTAGTCTGGGCAAGTATGAATGAGATGCAGACAGGAGACTGGCCTTGGAACCCCCTGGACAGCACTTAAATTAACTCCTATGCCTGACCTTGATCTTCAGGCAAACTCACAGTACAATAGCTGCTTTTGTTTTTTTTCTCTCTTGCCCAGAAAACATAGAACAAAATCTAAATCATGAGAATGTGTGAGTTCTTTTTCTCTTTTATTTGCTCTTCAGGGTTGTGGTTGTTTGGGTTGTTCAGTCTTGCCTTTTTTGTTTTACAACTTTTTGTAGCCCTCCAAGGGGAAGCAACAATAGCAAAACCAAATTCCCCTGAGGACAGAGAGATGAGATTTGGGTGGCTCATAATTTACAGAAAAAGTGAAAGATGTTCATGAAGTATACAAGGTCTGACAATTAAGTTCATGTGCTTGTCCTAGAAGAAGTGCTACATACCTCATTGCTAAATATCACTACCCATCATTTTTGAAGTGCTCCCCTTGGTCCCCTTGGGAAGCTATGCATCAATGCCGGTGCCTTTTACACCCCTCAAAGCAATTTTGGAACATTAGACCTGGCATTGTACAGTACACAAAGACATGCAACAACTATAATGAACCACTCAGCAAGACACTGCCACACAGCAACACAAATACAGCTGTGAGATGCTGATAGACCAAGGTTACAAAACCTCACTGAGTTGTTTGTACAGTGCAGCCAATGTAAGCACTTGGTGGCAAGTTTGCCAATTTAATTGTCAGCCCTCTTATAAAATGACAGCTCTGGTGATCATTCCAGAAAAAGAGTCCCAAAATTGCACTGAAGGGTGGACTAGACACTGGCATCAGTGCACAGCTTCCCAAGGGGAGTACTTCAAAGGTGACCATAGTGATATTCAGCAATGAGGTATGTAGCACTTTTTCTAGGATGAGTTCATAAACTTAATTGTCAGGCCTTGTATCTCAGGTCCTTAATAAAGGCCTTTGGTTTGGTTTGCTTTTCTGAATGTTTGCTGTTCTAACAGAAGAAGTGGAGGGAGGGGAGAGGTAATCAGAAAAAAGCATTCCAAGAACAAAATCATAAGATACACTGTACCTGGCTAAAGAGATACTCTAACTTAGTGCTTTGGGCTGGATGAGATTCCTACAAGGATCACAGAAGAAATTTTACTCTGTTTTGGATCACTAGTTACACATAGTACAGACTAGAAATCAGAAAGGGGCAGTCACATTTATTTGAGACTTCATGATAAAATTAAATTTAAGGTTGCAAGGGGCTTTAGAAATCCTCTGCTTGTGTAATACTCAACAATAGCTGAGAACTATTAAGACTCCTAAACATTTTTAACCCACCTGTGACCTGGCCACACCCAGACCCATGACATCAGTATCTTTGGGAAGGACCCAGGCATTGGAATTTTTTCTTAAAGCTCCTCAGGTGATTCAGGGTACAGCCCAGGCTTGTTGAACCTCCACTTTTGCTGGGGGAATTCATAGGCTGTCATCAGCAAAGTTAATACTATAATAACTCACAGTTTCTTCTTTTTAAACACCAGCATTATTCAAGTAAAGTCTATCACATTGTGATGCATTTTAAACATATATTATTAGGGAATTAACATATATTATTAGGGAGACCAGGTATGGTGGCTTATGGCTGTAATCCTAGTACTCTGGGAGGCTGAGGTAGGTGGATTGCCTGAGCTCAGCAGTTAAAGGAGCAGCCTGAGCGAGAGCAAGACCTCATTTCTACTAAAAATAGACAAACTAGCCTGGTATTGTGGCAGGCACCTATAGTCCTTGCTACTCTGGAGGCTGAGGCAAGAGGATCACTTGAGTGCAAGGTGAGGTTGCTGTAAGTGATGATGAAAAAGCCCTCTATCCAGGGCAACAGAGTGAGACTCTGTCTCGGAAAAAAAAAAAAAAGTCTATTAGTCCCAGAATACGAAATGTTGGGATCAGGGGAAAGGGTCTTATGTAAAAATTAAGGAGTAGAATTATAATAAAAACACAGGAAACAAATCCCAGTGAACCAAGAGAAGAAATGAGAGACCATGCTAACTAAAATCCCCTGGTGGCATGGACACAGTCCCCCTCCAAGGGCCCCATGGTATGGGACCACTTGTCTGACCTAAATTATAGTCAAGACATATTGTTATGAAGCTTGGTTTATTTCTATCACTCTGATGGTGAGCAACTCACTTCTAAAAGACAGATCTAATGTAACCCCAGGCACGGACACTCCCCTGATGTCTGCAGTGTTCTCTCTGTAAAACCAATTTTCCTGGCTCTAGTTCTCTGTGTCATTAATACACATTACTCATGTGCTAACTTGAAAGGTTTGAATTTTGTTGCGGTTTTCATCCTCTTTATCTCAGAGACATGTTACTACAATTATACAAGTTCCTCATCCAAGGAAAACAGCTAATAATACCAGCATAAATAAGTTCCTGGAGCAAAGGCATTAAAAAAAAAGCATTAAAAATATACTCTGTGTATTTCTATTTGTTTACTTTGTTTTGCAAAATGCTACGTGCCATGTTTTAATCTAAAACCAATGCGTACATCAGATTTACCAAACCCTGAAGCTGGAGCTAAAATTAATTATAAAGACTAAAATGTGCTTCTCTTTATCTATGAAAACAATGCTTCTAAACCATTACATATTAGGGAGAATAATGAGATACCCCATTCCAAAGTATTTCCCTGAGAGCGGAAATGTGTTGAAACTGAGCTATCCATATTCTTCTACCCTAGCATCTAGCCACTTCTGACCCCAATTTTGGGAAGGATTTAAGCTTGAAGTATAGTCTGCAACTACTGTAGATGATGAGGTTCTTGTCATGAGCCCATTTCAGAATCAATTGTGGCTTTCAGCTCTAATGTAAAGGTAGATGACTAATGACATGTCATAAATAATACTTAATGTAAAGACCAGACTGGAGGTTAAGAGCCTGGGCTCTTAAGATAGACCCGAGTTGAAAATCCAGCTCTGGTATCTTCTAGCTATGTGACTCTCAGCCCAGTTATCCCCCTGATGATGATTTTAAGGTTTCTCTAAGGATTGATGACCTTCATATCTGTAACAGAGCACCGGGCACCACCCAGGCTTCTGCTTCTCTTACCAGGTGGCATCATCTGCTGCTCTATACCAGTTAACTCTTTCTTTTACCTCTCTATTGCTTGCCTCCCCATCACCTGTACATTTATCCATTTGATCATTATCCAGTTTATTGATTGCTGAATCCTTTAACTCTTCTAATCATTTCTCATTTTATCAGTTCATTGCTTATTGGGGTCACTGTAAATTCAACATAGCCAAACTTTGAGATTGTGTTTGGTATTTGAGTAATAGATTTGTAGCATTCTTTCCAGACTTGGGGCCCTGAATTATTGAGTTGTATTTCCATCTTTTGCTTTTAACAACGTATAGAGCTATTAGCAATTCTAAACACCTATAAAAGAAATGTTGTCCATGCCAGCAAAGTTGTGATTATTTTTCAATAAGTTAAAGACAGGGAGAATAAGGAGAAACTTAACAATGGCTCACTCATTAAATATCTCCCCTCCAGCCCATACTACATCATCTAACCTGACTCACCTCACATCCCCTGCTGTGAGGTAGCCCAGATCACTGGGGCCCCCAAACCTCAGAAGGATTATGCTCTTCCATAAAAGGTCTAGGCAACTGAAGTGTTCACCAGAATGATTTTAAGAAGGAAAATGCAGATGCTTCCATTGATGAGGATAAATACTCATGGAGTCAGGCACTGAAAGTAAAATCTGCACAAAACCTATAAATCATGTGATTTTGCAAGCTGCAGTTTTCGAGTCGCTTTGCAATATAGTATTTAAAGATGCAAAATGGTCAAGTTGGGGGGGAGGCTAAATCTAATTTTACAAAGAAAGAAGGAAGAGGTATAAAAATTATTAGAAACCTTTCCACCCCCATTAAGACTATAATGAAAGGCTTCCCACCATTCTGACTACCTAAAGCTCCCAGAGAGGGCTCTTTGCAGTCTTGGGATGTGCGTGGCTTTGGAGGTATATAACAAAAGCTAGCTCAGAGCAGCAGGAGGCTGTAGAATGGTATTTAGTTCCAGGTGAGAAAAACTTTGTGAAGGAGTGCCACGAACCCTGCCTTCCTCCCTCATTCTCTTACCCAATGGAATAATATGAAAAGCAAATAAGATTTCTCATTCTCCTTTAGAAAAAGCCAAAGGTAGGCAGAAGGAGATTTAGTAATTTTGTTTCCTAAGTGACTAGAAACAAGAATCTTTTTATTTCCAAAAAAGTGTCCTGTCCAGTATGGTGTGAAGTAAATAAAATACTGTAGGTGCTAATATGCAGCTTTTAAAGGGAAAATGGGAAAGCATTCAGCCAGCAAATGCTTGAAGTTCAGTTTCAAACACAGTGAAACAGCTCTGGCTCCAGGCCACAAGACTCTCCCAAGAATCATGATATAATTTATGGCCAGACGGCTCATCTTATTTCTTCACCTGTAGGTTTAGCGCACACTTGGTATTCATATTTAATAGAGCAGCTGGCGGGATCACGAGAAAGGTGATGAAATGATATAGGAATGAGCAAAGGAAGCCTTCCCTCTCAAAGAGGTCCCAATTTCTTACTTAACGGAACTAACCCATCCAAGGCTGGTCAGACCACATTCTGAACAAAACAGATATTGAAAAGAACATTTAATGGGCACCTCAGGCATATGTTTTCAAATGACCTAACTGTTATTTTTGGAATTTTATTTCATTCATATAAAATTAGGCTGCTAATGGATGTCATACATAAAGCCAGGATGTAGTCTGCAAGGGTGACTCTATGTATTAAATAATAAGCCCAGTACAGTCTTTTAAAATCCAATTTATATATGTAATTTCTTGATTCATGTGCTTGAATCAAGCAAGTTCATGATGACATATTCCAGTCTCCTTCCACAGTCACACGTTGCCAACTGCAGTGGCTCCTCCTATCCAAAGGTTCCCTTTCCCAGGCTGTAGTACAATAAGATATTTTGAGAAAGAGAGAGACTTCATTCTTATAACTCTTATTACTGTATATTATTGTAATTGTTCTATTTTATTGTTAGGTATTGTTTTTAATCTCTTACTGTATACTCTTTATAAATTAAACTATATCATAGGTAACTATGTACAGTATGGAAACAAAAACATAGGATATGAGTGTATACAAGGTTCAGAATTAAATGTGATCTCAGAAATCCACTGGGGGTGGGGTGTGTATCTTAGAACATATTCCCAGAGGATAAGGAGGCAGACTACTAACTATATTAGCTTCTTGTTTGTTCTTACGGAGTTTCTTTAGGCAAGCAAACACAGACAAATACAGTTGATCACCTCCTTACACTGACCACTTCCTTAAGTTGACCTAATTTTCATAGACCAAATATGTGCCACATGTCTGTGTCAGTACAGTAGGCCTAGTTACTTATGTTGACCACCCCCATATGTTATAGTTTGGGAAGTCCAGCTTGTTACAGATCCTTGGGTGGTCAATTTACAGAGGTTCTACTGTACTTATTTATACACAAGTATGCAAAATATATGTAGGGAACAAATATATGTTCTTTGGAGATCTTCCCATATAGGTACACAGACAACATCTTTGATTCTTTATAGGTGCACTGCAGTTTCCAATACTCAGTGTGTGTGTGTGTGTGTGTATAGTTAATTTTATCTATCTTTTCTTTCATGTTTTCTGAATTCTAAATCAGTTAGACAGGTCTGTCAAATCCACAGCTATGGTTCTTAATTTTTTTTGATTTTCAAAAAATGTAAACATATAGAGACAATACTGTAACAACCACCCCCCATCTACCACCTAAATTCAATAGCTCTCAAGGATTTGCCATACTTCTTTTTTTCTCTTTCTCTCTCCCCTCTTTCTTTCTACAAAGTTATTTTAAAGCAAACTCAAGATGCCAAATTATTTTACCACTATATACTTCAATATGCATTTACAGATGATGGTTATTTTCTTGTACAAAATGATAGTGCTATTATTATATGTACCCAAATTAACAATGCTATTTGTTATCATCTAATGCTTGATCTATATTCATTTTTTAGCAATTGCCTCAAAAATGTACTTTTGCAGTTGGTTTTGCTAGATAATGATGCATCTGTGGTTTCAGTTTTGATAACACTTAACTATGGAAATATTTGATCTATTTGAAATTTATCTGGGTGTATGGTATAATTTATTTAGAGTTTCATATGGTTACGGAGTTTTCCTAACATTTATTGGGTAGTCCGTTTTTCTTCACTGATTTTAAATGACCTTTTCTTCCCACTTATTTATTCCTATAAATATTTGGGACTATTTCTGGCTTTCTAATCTATTTCACTGTCCTATTTATTCACTCACCAGTACCACATTATTTTAATTATTCAGGCTGAGTAATGTATTTAATAACTAGTAGCTCTCATTTATTTATCAGTGTGAACTTTAGAATCTACTTGTCTAATTTTTTTAAAAATTTTGGTATTTTATTGGGAATACATTAAATTTAATAAATTAACTCAGGAAGACTTCATATATTAACAATCTTGAATTTTCCTATTCTAGAACATGATTTTTTTTTCAAATTCCTTTTTATGTTCTTTAGTAGTGTTTTACAATTGTCTACCCAGAGATTTTACATAGTTCACAGTAAATTGATCCTTTGGTATTGAACCCATGTTGTTATAGTAGAAAATGTGGTCTTTTATTCCTCTAATTTTTTTTGCTCTTTTTTTAACCTTTCCTTCCTTCCCTCTTTTTTTTTTTTTTTTCATCAGAGTCTTACTCTGTTACTCTGGTTAGAGTGCTCTGGCATCATTGTAACTCACAGCAACCTCAAACTCCTCGTTCAAGGGATCTTTCTGCTTCAGCATCCTGAATAGCTGGGACTACAGACTATGCTAGGCTAGTTTTTTCTATGTTTAGTAGAGACAGGGGTCTTGATCTTGTTCAGGCTGGTCTCGAACTCCTGAGCTCAAGGGATCTACCAACCTTGGCCTTCCAGAGTACTAGGATTACAGGCATGAGCCACTGTGTCCAGCCTCTTCTAAAGTTTTTGAATGGACTGTTGTTCGGAGATGTGGCTTTCAACAGTATCAAGTTCTTGCTTCTCTGCCTAAATAGAAGCCCAGAGGCCTCACTCACCTGTGCTGTGACAACCAGGGCATTGAGTTGGGACCAGGTCAAGGCAGCTCAAAGCCTCCCCATCCTCACTCCCATCCCATTCACCAGTAGGGTTCAAGGAGGTGGGAATCTGGAGTAAGCAGAAGCCATGAACCAGTTATGAAGAAGCAAACTTGGGAACTGTGAGTTTCTTTCTCATCTGCCAAGCTTTTAAGGAAGCTAAACTCTCTCTGATATGCTGCAAAGAATTTGCTATGTGACCAACTGTACTGCAAGACATGCATCCACCCAATAATTCTTGTGGTTTCCCAAGAAAGGCCCTCGACAGTCACTGTAGACACAGTTCTGGATTTTGAAGTCATTCTGAGTATCAGACTCTCTACCTCCTGCCGTCCCACCTGCCCAATATCCCACTCCCTGCCTCCAGGTGTTCTCCCGATGGCCAGGTGGCCAGGGTCAGCTTCTCAGTTGTGAGAAGGGCATCCATGAGGCTGAAATAGGGTTGGTGGCCACCTCTGTGGCAAAACTGTCTGGGTGAGGACACCACACTCAGCCTGCTTTTCTGCTGACTGACTGGTGAGGACGCAACAAGCTCTTCTCTGTGATGCCGAGTGACCCCCAGCCTTTGCTCATTTATATCCTGCAGCCCCCTGTAAATCTGAATGGTTTGTCCCACTGGACTCTTGCAGATCTCTCTATCCAAACAGGCCTTCAACTTGGGCAATTCTTCCCTCAGCCCTCCCTTTCTCTTCCTGCTGCCATCAGCAGAGTTCAAGACCTGATGGCCTCCTCCTCCACAAGGCCATGAGCACCTGTCCTATTCCAAACTCCTAAGGTTTGCCATCACCCGCGAACCCATGCCACTTGTCTTGTCATTCAAGGCTCTCCGCTGCCCAGATGAGCTCCATTCATTCTGTCTTCCTTTGTCTTTCCCTCCCACCCACCAACTCCATCTTTCCACTTGCCAAATGCTACCCTTCCTTTCTGCCTTTGAAACCTTCCTGGACTACCAGAGTCTCTTATTCCTCAACTCTCACAACTCAGGGTTCATCGAATTGAGATTATTTGTGTGTGCACTCACCTATGAGCTTCTGAGCTACCCAAGGGGGCTCTCTGGTACCTAATGCAAAGTTTGGTCATAAAAATGTCTAGTTCACCTGTGCACACAGAGCAATCAGTTACTTCATATTTGTTGTGGATGCTATTCTGTTCTCCTCACATGAATCATCTCGATTTCTTTTCGCCCTTCTGGATAACAATAAGTCACGCTTAGATCCCATTCACTTTGTGCCCATGGGGAGTGGCACCTGCTTCTTTCTCAGTCACCTGTTATCCTTGGAGCACAATCTACAATCCTGCCTGCTGCACAGTCTACAATCTCGCCGTCCACTTGCGCCTTACCCAATTCTTGGTTTAATTTTGCTTGGTGAGAAGTAATTTTGCTCATTGTCTTCAATCTGCTGCTCCTTTCCATTTTAAAAAAATGTCTAACAACACTTGAAAGCCTCTCTTTTTAGAGGTTTGATCTATTTTCAGATGGGCTGGATGCTCCAGCTTGTCTCAGCTAGGGACCCAGGAGGGGTGAATGCTGGCACATGTCAAGTGGTTTCTCCAACTGCTCCCAAGTCTGGACTGGATGTGATATGAAGCTCAGTTTAAGTTCTATAGAAGTGCTCGTATGACGTATGATAGGTCAGGGGTATCCAACCTTTCTCTTTCTCTGCCTCACATTGAAAGAAAAAGAATTGTTTTGGACCACACATTAAACACTAATGAGAGCTGATGAGCAAAAACAAAAGATCTGTGCATAATTTCTGCAACATCAGACACCACAAATAAGCAAAATAGTCCTCAAAAATATCCACATGCAGCCCGCACGCCACAGCTTGGACACTGATTATTTTATAACATCCTGAAATATTTGGGGGAGGAACAGGGAACAAACTAATGTCAAAGGTGGAGATATCTGAATTCAAAGGGTATCAAGATAGGGTTGATTGATGTTAGAGGTGGTTACGGGGCAGGCAAGACTTGAATCTTGTTAAAGAGGAAAAGGAATGTCTCAGAAGCAGATCTGAAAAGGAATGTCTCAGAAGCAGATCTGCCACTTGGAGAATCTGCTCTCAACCAGTCGGAACTCATAGTGAATCCTTCAAGGTGACTAGAGCCAGCTGGTTCTTTGGAATCCCCACACCTGTGGCAGCCTCAAGGTTCAAGGTTATGTATAGATATTTTAAGAAAAAGGGGCCATACCAGAACAAGGGCAAGAATCTCTCATGCCATGGACACTAAGCTCCAAGAGATACTCAATGGCCCAGTGGGAGGGGCGGGGATTTGGAATGGTGTGAAATCTGTTAGCAAGATGTTGGCTCATTTTTCTCTAGAAATATTCTGTCTACCCTAGGGGGTAGCCCAGATGCTGGCAAAACTCACTTTCTCAGCTGTCCCAGAAAAAAAAAATCAATTCTCATCTCTTCTTCCCATTACAAATAAGAAGAAAATCTGCTTCAACTCCACCCCACGTGGCATGTGTGTGCCAGCCAGGTGGTGAGGTCATCTGTAAAGGGCCCCAGGGAATCAGAGAAGTACTATGGACAGTAACAAGTGATTACGGGTTCTTAATGGCCAACAGAGAGGAGATCAATCCCCTCCTTCCAGTTATTCTCAGGGAAAATAATTTAGAGTTCTTTGCTCTCCGTTCACCTCCCTTGCAGCTTCTTGTGGGTTGGTAGTGACATCAGGCAATGACTGAGCATTTTTTATGTCATACATGATAGCAGTGATGGAAATGAGCCCTTCCGTGATCTGGGCAGGATTACAGCAGAGTCATTTGCACGCTGATAAATAATCTCTCTCCTTGTGAGATCAGCACTGGGGGCAGCAACATTATCCCTAGATGCTGTACCCAAGTATGCTGCATTTCAACAAGTAATTTGTCTTTCCAATCAACAGGTCTGGAGCTTTGGGCTCAGGAAAAATAAGAAGAGGACATTATGAGTTCTCTTAGGATTTTAAATGTGATTTTTCTAAGAGATTGACATTATTTAGTTAAGAGAAAAAAATGTTAGCAAAGGAAACAAATTTTAAATATCTTTAGATCCTTAATAAGTGTGTTTTTCTTTTTTTTACATACACATGTTTATTTGGTTTCCACTTTTTACCTTCACAAAATTAAAAAGGCTAAAATTTAGTAACAATAACAATGTTTAAGATAAGGACTAGAAACAAAAACCTTATAAAGAAGGAACAAAGATAAATACATTCAGAAAAGAAATCAGACGATTGCTGCAATGAAATATTGATCAATAATAACAATAATGATAATGCAAAAAAAGTAACATTCAATAAGTGTGTTTTTCATAGTCACAAATGTCTGGACTATACGGCTGAGGTACCAGTCCATGGCCTGTTAGGAACTGGGCCACACAGGAGGAGATGGGCGGTCAAGCAAAGCTTCATCTGTATTTACAGCCGCTGCCCATTGTTCCCATCACCACCTGAGCTCCGCCTCCTATCAGATCAGCAGCAGTATTAGATTCTCATAGGAGTGTGAACCCTACTGTAAACTGGGCACTCCAGGGATCGAGGTTGTACGCTCTTATGAGAATCTAATGCCCGATGATCTGAGGTGGAGATGTAATGCATTTAAATTGTCACAAAACCATCACCTCTCCTCACCCTGTCTGTGGAAAAATTAGCTTCCATGAAACTGGTCTCTGATGCCCCAAACTTTGGGGACTGCTGCTACACAGAACAATTCCAATAATGCTCATGAAGTTCTTCTGATGGGTGTGTTCCTTCATGTGAGGGGGGCAGCAGGTTGATAGTAGACTAAGATGCTGTTGAGGGAGAGAGATGAGTGGCTAATGACAGTGATCCCCCCATAATGCACATCAAAATTGCTTGGGAGAGGTATATGATCCCTGTCCTCTGGCTATGAGTAAATAAGCTGGGGTGGGTTCCAGCAAATGATTTTTTCAAGAGCTTTATGAAACAATGATAGTGATCATTCAGTTTGGAAAACAATGCCCGTGGTAAATTATGATCTGTTCCAAACCCTTAGTTATATGGCTCTAGTTGAAATATTTTAATTAATGCGGAATTTCCCTTCGATGCATCAATATGAAGATATCTATCCACAGTTCAACATTGCAACCAGAAGAATAGTCTCTTCTTTCTTAAAATTTTTTAAACTTTTTTTTTGCAGTTTTTTGGCCGGGGCCGGGTTCGAACCCACCAATTCTGGTATATGGGGCTGGTGCCCTACTCCTTTGAGCCACAGGTGCCACCCCCCAGAATATTCTCTTCTTTTATGTTTGTTTTAGAGGACCCATCTAAAGGCATTAAAATCCAGATAATCATATTACTTATGAGTTCCAAAAACCCAACCAACTCCATGTTAGCAGGAAAGTTTTCCTTTCTCCTTGTGGGATGTTTAAGATGGTTGGGAAACAGCTGCAGATTGTTAAATCTTAGGCACTCAGCTTAACCTTGTCATGAAACTGGCTTTGGAATGGTCACTAAGTCATCAGGAGGAGAAATTTTCTCTTATTGCTACCACGATAAAACATTTTTAAGCCATTTAAAAAAATTAAAGGATATTAATTCATTTCCTCATGTAAATTACAGCCTCAAATCATCTACTTTTAAAATCAAAGTTACAAAAAAAATTATAATAAAATGTTAGTTTAAAAAATATCTTTGCAGCTTAAGTCCAAAAATAAAACCCAGGAATCATTTTTATCCCAATGAGGATTAATATTCATCATAACTATTCAATAAACAAGGGTCATGTGGCAAATGCTGCTTTCAGTGATGTAAACGTATGAACTCATCTGATCCACGTAATGACCCCGTGTGGTATATACTGTTATCATTCCCAGTTTACAGATGAGGAAACTGAGGCAGAGGTTAAGTTACCTGCCCACACTAATACTGGTAGTAACTAAAAGTGGTGGAATATGAACAGGGCCAGAAGAAAAGCCTAAAGTCAGACATCAGGTTAGTAAGCCTTTTTTTTTTGTTTGAGACAGGATCTCACTATGTGTCCTTGGTAGACCTTGGTAGGGCCTGACAGCTCACAGCAACCTCAAACTTTTGGGCGTAAGCAATTCTCTTGCCCCAGCCTCTCAAGTAGCTGGGATTATAGGTGTCCTCCACAATGCCTAGCTATTTTTCGTTGCAATTGTCATTGTTGTTTAGCAGGCCTGGGCCAGGTTTGAACTCGTCACCCTCTGTGTATGTGGCTGGTGCTATAACCACTGTGCTACGTACGGGCGCCAAGCCAGTTAGTAAGACTTTTAAGGTAAATGACAGTATCTATTTAAGAAAGAGACCAATCAATTACTCTTTAAAAAAAAAACAAACTATCACACCACAATCTAAAGATTTATCTTATTTCACTTGCATTAGCTTTAATTCACATGCCACCTTAGTTCTAAATCTTTTAAAATTATCCTTATTCTCTCAGCTATTTCTTAAAATTCAATGGTGCATTATTTACCATATTTTTCCCCGTCAATTCATATAGCAAATTCAGCATATCACCTCATTAAATGACAGATACAATTTCAATTTCATTGGCAGTACCTTCTGCGTTTAATTACTCATTTTGTTAAAACCTAAAGCTGGTTATTCCTCACTTGTCACCTGCAGTATATAAAAAAAAAATGGAGCTGTCTAAAACAAAACTATGTAATTACTTTCCTTCTGGAAAAGGTTTGAATGAATCAGAAGTGTTACAAAGCAAATTTTCACTAGGGAGTTTGACAGATGAAGAAATCAAACAGGCCTTCAGCTTTTTCTACTTCCAAGTCTTTCAGCTCATTCAAGTGAGTGTGTGTATGTGTGTTCCGTTCATTAATTTCTTCACTCCATAAATATTTATTGAGCACCTGCTATGTGCCAGGTTAGAAGTTCTAATGGTTAGAAGTTCCTAACTATCCGATGTAATGTCGAAGAGAAGAACAAAACCATTTTCCAAACCCAGTGTAGATTCATTTCAAGATTTCTGCCTGTTTGAAATATCCTATTCTCAGAATAATTGAGAGATCACCATACTTCAAACTTTCCCACTGACTTAATCACATTCATTTCAGCCTAGAAAGTGCAAACTGAGGTTGATACTTTTCCAATACAGTTTGCAATGACATCACTTAACACCCATCTAAACAATATGCCTCCCCCAAAGAACAAATTTAGTTTTGATTTAAGTCTTTACCAGCTCAAGTTTATTTCAGCATGCAGCCATGTGGCTTATTAAGTTGTTAGTATTTCACTGTCCTTTCTTTCTTTTTCTTTCTTTTTTTTTTGAGACAGAGTCTCACTCTGTCACTTGGGTAGTGCACAGTGGCATCATAGCTCACAACAACCTCAAACTCTTCGGCTTAAGCGATCTCTGGGTACAGCCTCCTGAGTAGCCGAGACTACAGGCAACTGCCACAATGCCCAGCTAGTTTTTTTATTTTTAGTAGAGACGGGGTCTCACTCTTGCTCAGGCTAGTATCAAACTCCTGAACTCAAGCAATCCACCTGCCTTAGCCTCTCAGAGTGCTAGGATTACAGGCATGAGCCATATGCCTGGCTTGTATTTCTGTTTTTAAGACAAAAATGTGTAAACCTATTTTACAACATTGGGGTTCATGGGCTAATACGTGAGCGCAAGTTGTCCCAAAATCAAATAAAATATACGATAAATTGATATACAAGGCAGATTCCAAATAAATAACTCTAACATTGCAAATGTGGTAATCTGATGTTAGGATTTACTGTACTGCACTGCTATTTTTTATGTAAAGTGTGAAGGGGTCTGGAATATGCCAACCCAAACATGCCTCTTTGACATAAGGATTATTATGAGCAACTAAAAATCAGCAAATACAGAAGAGTTCTCTGCTTTCCCTGTTCTGCCCAACTTCCCTCTGAGCAGACTCCCCCATTGCCCCCACACCAGGAAGGGGAGAGCAACTCTTATCACCAGAGAGATGAGTCCACATAAACAGACACTACTCAAATAACCCTTATCTTCCATTTGCTCCCCTGTTTAATTCCTACTCACTTTCCTGCAGTTTATCATCTCTTAAAGCCCAAATCCTCTTTCCTTGATTAAGAAGGATATGTAAGTTCTCAAGCCCAGCTGCTTGAGTTTCACTTCTTTTCTGTGAACTCTCAAGCCCATAAAAATATTTAAGACCCTGTATTCTTTTCTGCTGCTAATCTGACTTGTGTCAGGCCCCCAGACTGAACTTAAGAAGGTAAAGCAAGAGTCTCTCCTTCCTGACAAATGCATGCAGGTCATGTATTTCTCTTAAGAACGATAGGCTTTCTATTACATTTCAAATCATAGTCAGTTCTTTGGCCCAATCCTTAGCTTGGCAGAGTGTGGCTCACAGCCATAGTAGACGCAGAGAACACGCAAGCAAAAGCTCTTTCTCTTTTAGAGGCCAGGTCCATGCAGAGGGCCTGCAACTTGCTTGGTTCTAGAATATTTTTTCATGGGCAAATATATGAGTGCAAGTCATTTCAAAATCAAATAAAATATATAATAAATTGATATACAAGGCAGAGTTGTGCTAAGATAGTCAACAGATGCATATAATGGGCATGGGCACGATGTTCACCACGACCCTGTCTGACTATTTAAATGAAGTCAAATAGAGAGCAAGCAAACTCACATCAAAAAATTCTGCCCACAATGAGGGAGGGGTGGGGAAAGGAAGAGCAGAGAGAGGGAAGGAGCGAGGGGGGTGGGGTCTTGGTGTGTGCTACACCTTTTGGGGGCAAAACACGATTGTAAGAGGGATTTTACCTAACAAAGGCAATCAGTGTGACCTGATTTCTTGTACCCTCAATGAATCCTCAACAATAAAAAAAAGAAAGAAAGAAAGAAAGAAAGAAATCCTGCCCATAGCTAGAAAGTCTCCATCAAGTATGTAAAAGTCATCCCCTCCTTAGGGGAGCTCCGAAGAGGTGACAGTGACCATGAGGTTTCTGTGGACCCTCCAAGGTATGATGGTGGGCTCCATGTTCTCAACATGGATTAGGCTTTTCTTAGATAAGTCCTGTGCTGCTCTCTACGGAACAAAGGAAACAACAAAATCTGGCCAACGCAGGAAATGGGGATATTTGATTTAAAAGGCTGATGCCTCCTAGGACGATGTTAAGAGGTTTTTCAGTCCTCTAACACCAGCCACCATGATACTGTCATGAGCTATATGAATACGTCCTGCCAGCCTCTAATCAGTGATAAAATGATCACTAGAATAGTTGATGCACCAAGATCTTCAAAAGGTGTGTGTTCGGGCCCATGCACCATGTTCTCCGCAGTGCTGGCTGGCTATTGAAACTGAAGTCAACCGGAGAGCAATATTCAGGAAAGGATCTTCAGGCACTGTAAGGTCGAAATCGGAGACATGGGACTGCTCGCAAGGGGCTTGATGACACAGGCAGGAAAGGAATGTCCTCCCAGCGAGGTTGGCTAATCCAGCCCTCTTTACAACAGAGAATGTTTAATGAGTTTGATTTTAGGGAAAGCTCTGCGAAGAGCTAAAAACCCAACAGCTGCACACAGTTCAGATGAAGAATCAAGACCTCAACTCATAATTCTCGGGGGAAGGGGGATTTATTGTATTGTTTGTCAAATTCAAGTTTTACTCCATGGCCATAAAGCCATGGAAAAAAAAATACTGTCTTTCCTGACTGCAACAGGCTGTTTGAAGATCCCTGACAAAACCAGACCCTGCTGAAGAGAAGAGGCATGGCCTTTGTAGCCTCAGGTGGGATTTTTTTCTGGATTTTTTTCCACAAAGGAAATGTCAAAGCATGTTCAGACCCCCAAACCTTCCTTGGCTCTGCTTCTTACATAGATCCACCAGGCCTGGCCCAGCCTGGACCCTCTGAACCACGGACAGCCCAAATGCCTTCATTCTACTCAAGTGGGACCATCCAGATGGTTGAGGCAGACCCCACAGAACTACTGGGCTTTTTCAAAGACAACAGGCTCTGCCCCAAGCCCACTCTTTCAACTGACATCTTCATACAGAGACTTGGTATGGCCTCCAAGGGCTCCACTGCCCCCTAAGCAAGTGGGAGGGCGATGATTTCGTGCTAAATGTGGTAACTCAAGATCCAGGTAGCTTTGCCTAAAGTAGCCCAGAATGGTAACCAACAATCAAATCCCTCAGTGGAAAGATAATCAAACACAAGATGAACAATGGTCCTGGCCAGATGCTCCAGAACTTCCAAAACTGGAAACTCTTAAAATGAATGATCCTTTTTGAAGTGTGCAGAGGACTGACAGAAGACACTACACACACACACACACACACACACACACACACGTATATTTCCAGGCATCCATGTTTATGTTACCACATAGACTTCATTTGCAGAAGAATGTATGTTCGAGATTTTCCAACACCAGAGAAGAAATGGTTTCGAATGAACCCTGAGTCACAGTCGATGCCTGGGTGAGAAAAACCAGGGATGTGAAGTGCAGGATTTCATGTAATTTGTTGGGCTGTCAAACTTTTAATGACTCTTCTGCCAAAATGATTTTGTTCAGTTAGAACTAAAACTAACCAGATGGATGACAAATATTTATGGTCGGGGTCAAGAGTGTTTACTCTTCAGCAGTTAGCTTTGAAAACAAACGGGCTTTGACCAAAGATGAACTGAACGCAGCCAAAGCTTGTGTTCAGCGCTCCTTAGAAGAGTCGCACAGTCCCCGCGGCCACCACTTTGGAAGCCCACCACTTCCCAGCCGTGAAGACAGATGACCAACTCTATCTCTTCGTGGCAATATCTATTTTTAAAGGCCACCACACAACACGCATACAATATGATATGGTTTCCCTTAGAAAGTCACAACTGCCAGAGAATTACCACATTTCTAATTTTAAATTTGATTTAACAAACAACAAAGCAGAGGGTGAGGTTTGATTTTAATTTTTGCTGTACTAAAATTAAACCTGAATGTCATGCCCTCATGCTTTCCTTGGTATCAGTGGCAAACTACGTTGAAAACAAATGCAAGTTGATTTTCTTTTTTTTTGTTTTTTACTCATTCATACACACAGCTATGTGTATAATATAGAAACAAGGGCAATAGAGAATGGAAGATGACCAGTTCTCTCTAACAATAAATGACAGCCTCGTCCCACAAGGAGGAAATCATAATTTATGCTTTGGAATGTAATAATAATTTTCTTAGAACCAGAGGGGAGACACACACACACACATATATACATAAATAGATATGATTTTAAAAGTACCATTGCACACATCAAAGTCAGGAAAACTTACAAAGCTCCATGGCCATGTTGTTACGTCTTGACTTACCAGCTGAAGATGAAAGGGAAGAGGAAACAAGAAAAAGAAAATTGGAGAAAATAGAAGAAATACAGGAAGAGGAAAATATAGGAAAGGAAAGAAGAGACAAAGAAAAGGGGAAAGAGAGAGAGAGAGAAAGAAAGAAGAGAAAGAATGAAAAGAAAGGAAAGAGAGAAAAGGAGAAAGAGGGAGAGAAAGAAAAGAACTCTCCTTATATTATCCCTAAATACTCACCCACTCTTCTGAGAAACCAAATAAGGTCAAGTGCTAACTCGGATAGTCAACTGTGTTGGTTATTTTAAACACATCCATTCAGCTCAACAGCTGAGCTGAACTGTTTTTGCTACATAGTCACCTAATACGATTCAGCCCCTTTATTCATCTACTCTTGAGGCAAGGGTGAAATGGGGGACGTGGGCCTCCCCACTGCCTTATTATTCTGTGTGTTTAATAATAGACTTCTACATTCTTGTAGGAAACAGGCACGTCTTGTTGGCCTTCTGGAAAACTCACTTTCATCCATTCAGTTCATTTTAGTTAAAAAGAAATGCAGTGGAGAATTATCCCATCTGCTCGTGTTATTCTACACACAAGTATATTCTAGAGGCCTGCTCAGAATTACCAAAGTGCTGTGGGTGCTTGAAATGGGGAAGGCTTAATCCCAGAGGGAATTTTCCCAGCAAGGCAGTGAGCTCCCTGAGGCTGGGAAGCCCCGTGGGTTGGCAGGGAGGGCATTGCAGACAGAGGGGGAGGACGCAGGGATGGAGAGGGGAAGGCCTGGAACGTGGGGGTCACTGCCATGAGAGCATAAACAAAGATAACAGACAAGAAAACATGAGCAACTCACTCTAAAATAGTCTCTCTCCATAAAGTGTAATGATGGTCAAATATCAGATTTCAGTAGTCACCAGGCCTCCAAAAGACATCACAACCACCACCTGGGCTGTGGGGTCATGGGGAGTGGGGGGGAGGTCTACAAACTTGAACCCGTCTCCATCCTAATATCTGCCCCTCTCCCCCAGCTCTGAATGTCCTACATGGTCCACATAGGATTCTCATTCTCTTCCAGGTGGGTTCACTTTAATAACAAAGGTGAGGAGGAAAAATTGAATGCACACACTCATACATACACTGACACACACCCGAGGTTTGGCAGCAGCAAAGAAAATTCCAGATGGTGTGCACTAATACCTCATTTTTCAGGTGAGAAAACTCTCTGGGCGGTTAAGTGACTTGTACAGGATCACGTGTGTCCTTACAGTCACACCCTGGCTCCACACACATTTAAACTGTCAGAGGTATGTGAGTTGCAGACATGTGGGGAGAAAATGACAGTATCTTTAACAGCCACAGCAGGTACTCAAAAATAACCCAAATGAATAAATAAATGATGAGTGTTTAGCATGGTTCGCTTGGTAAGAAGAACAAGTTCTCACACAAGCCATCACCACGGGAGAGTGCCCTCATCACACACATCACAGCCCTAGCTCCCAACGGACAACTTTAGCTTATATCTATAAGCTTTAAAAAGTTGAAAACAGGCTCGGCGCCTGTGGCTCAGTGGGCTAAGGCGCCAGCCACGTACACCTGAGCTGGCAGGTTCGAATCCAGCCCGGGCCCGCCAAACAACAATGACGGCTGCAACCAAAAAATGGCCGGGCGTTGTGGCGGGTGCCTGTAGTCCCAGCTACTTGGGAGGTGGAGGCAAGAGACTGGCTTGAGCCCAGGAATTAGAGGTTGCTGTGAGCTGTGATGCCAGAGCACTCTATCCAGGGTGACAGCTTGAGGCTCTGCCTCAAAAAAAAAAAAAAAGGAAACGTTTGAGAGCAGAGCCCTTTGACATCCCCAGACCACAAAACTCTTTGGGGATAGCCATTCGCTCCTAAATTCAATCTACCAAGTGTTCCAATTAACTAGGTTTCAGGCCAGTGACTTTCACACTTGTTGACATCGAGTGATGCTAAGAAATATGCACACGTTACATTGACCTTTTACCTGATCTCTTTTATAGACAGA
>CAUYRH010086132.1:0-13498 GCA_963574655.1 Perodicticus potto
ATGGTCAGGAGAAAACTTCTAAATACGGATCAAAAATGTTCTCATATAGTAATGAGAAAGTCTCTTGAATGTTATCGCAGTCAGGTTGATGAAAATATCTCTGATTGTATCTGAAGCCCGCACACTGTACCCCATGATTGAGTTATTGTACACAGCTATGATTCAATAAAAAAAAAAAAATAATAATAATAATAATAATTCTCACTCCTCCTAGCCATAGGCTATACAGGCTGCTATACCCAAAGAGTCAGTGGCTTTTTCTCAAAGAGAAGCTTCTTTACCTACTTCTCAACCACAATAAAATTTAGGAATGCAAAAAGGTTTAATTACCAAATGATAGGAACTCTTTCTATGATACAGCTGTTGATATTTCATTTCAAAGAATTTGTCCTACAGATGTCGTTAGACATACATGGAAAAACCCACATAAAAGGATGTTCATTGAAATATAATTATGATAGCAGAAAATTGAGGGGGACAGTAAATGTCCATAGGGGACTGGTTAACTCAATTATGGGTTATCCATAGAGAGGAATATTATGCAGTTTGGAGAAGTTTGAGATAGATTCAAGCTCTAATTTTCAGTTAAAACTCAAAGGGAAAAATAGTGTGTTTAGTATGCAAAAAATTTCAACAAATTCCCTGCTGGGAAGACATTCTGTAGTAGGAAACAAGAGAGTCCATCTTTATTATACATATGTGCCCACTTAAATTTTTTAATTTTCTAGTCTATTTAAGAGCACGTGATGTGTAAGTTTTAAACAAGCATTGGAGTGGAGTATAGCACTGGATGATGTATGATGAAATTAAAGTTCATTTGTTCAAACAGAGCATCTGTAAATTGAATAAACCTTCGTGTATATTATCCAGTGTAGATTAGTCACTGGATTAGTTGATCCATTGATCAACTATAAATGGGAGCAGGATCAGGGTTGGGAGGCCCATGTTCCAAGTTCTCGTTCCAGTTTTATAATTGCTGATTCTCCGTAACGTACATGATATGTATGTATTATGATTCTGACCAAATAAATGTTTATTTTCTAGATGCTTTGTTTACATATTGGAACAAGGCTTCAACATCTGAACTTATGGATTTTTTCACAATATCTGAGTGAGTAGTTTTGTCTTTGCTTGTTGCATCTTGATTTTTCCTGAGTAATTAAGAGATATGAAGGATACTCTGCGTGTAATTGAACCAGGAAGGTCATGTATGCCACATCCTCACTTGTTAAGCCTATTCTCCTGGACCTGACCCCAACATATATTTTTGGAGTTTATGACTAGTGAACAGCACCCAGCCTTAAATTATTACTGATTTGTGATTGTTGTAGATGAAAGGTAAATACTATATGTGTATAAGCATTTTAACAAAGTAACTCAAAATTATTAGTTGAATTGGGGATCCTGCTTTTCTAAGTTGAATGTAACTTAGGCAGATGCAGAAACTGAGACAAAATTGCTATAATTTCAAAACATGGTAAGAATCAAAAGTGAAATCTTATGTAGTATCTTTATCTCATTTTATCTCTTCAGTATAAGTTTCTGATTCCCTTTAAGTTCTTTACTTTTGTAAACATGAATCAACAATATCTTATCCAAGATAAGATAACGCTGGGCAAGATGATTTTCTAAATTCTGAAATTTTTTGATTTCTCAAAAATTTACATTTAGAATATATCCCATAATATACCATCAACATCTCAGGTAGCACACAACAGTTAAATACATTATTTCTGCAATAAAAAAAAATACTTCTGCAGTACTGTTATTATTCACGATAATTGGATAAATCATTACTATAAGTATCTTTATGTCTGTTAGTTTGGGACATGTTTTAGTGCCAAATTTATTTGCATGAACCCAGATAGAAGGCTGGGTTTGGGGGCTCCTTGTCTCTCTAGCAAGGGGTGTGGTTCAAAGTCTTAGATCACACTCTCATGACCAATTCTGAGTTAAAGGGGGAATCATCTCATGGTGAAATGAGACTCCACATCACAGACACTCACTAGACATTGTTTTATCTACCCAAGTAAATACATGACTTCTAAAAAAAACTGATGTTGTAGATATATGTATTTTTTAAAAAACAAACAAACAAAAAATAGACACTTTGGATCTATAGGGGATGGGCCTATACACGTGCCAAAAAAGAGCTCTTTGTATAGGTTTGAAGGACAGTTAAATAAGCAACTTGGAACAGCAAGTGTGGTTTTCAATGTGATTTCTAAGGCAAACTGCCTTGGAGTAAATCTCTCAGCCCCAATCCGATGGACCTGTCACTCAGGGGCCTTTGTTCTGTGTTGTCCCAGCCACCACAGTACTGACACACACAATAAAGGGCTTCTCTTCCAGATGAATAATTTTATCTGAGTTTAAAGGGAACATCCGGAGAATTTATGAAACCCAGAAGTAAGGGTCTATTGGTAGACATAAATGTTTATTGCATTTGTTATTTTGGGGAATAAGACAGTTTTATTTGTATGTCTCCCTGATAATTTTTCATCCTGCCTTCAGAGTCTGCTTGCACCAGTTCCAGTACATGGGGAAGCGCTACATAGCCAGGTACTGTGGGCGTTAGAGTTTGAAGCGTGTCGTTTTCTGTATTCCTTGGGTCTGCTGTGTGGGATGGTGGTCTGTGGTGACTGGCAGTGGGGTTCATGTGAGCAGCCGTGGAGACGGCTTTGGATTGCCACCCTGGGATCTGGTAGTGACTTTCGTCTGCATTCCTGCCTTCCTCTGTCTTGTTCCATCTCTTGCATATCTCTTGGAAAGACTTTTCTGTGGCATTTCTTCCCTTCCTTCCAGATGTGCCCTCTGCTCTTCTCTGTCTCCTCCTGTTCTTTCTCTTCTCCCTGTTCCTCTTTGAGTGTTTTCTCCTTCCTCGGTGATTCCTTTCCTCCATTTCACTTTCAAAGATCATTCTGACTTTTCCTGCTCCCAACTACAAAGACACTAATTTCTCGCCTTACCACTCTCCATCTTGCCTAATGAAACAGTGTCTTCAGTCCATCTGGCATCTCTCTAACATGGAGCCTTTCTCCTCCTATGCTGGCTAACCACTGAGTGCCCTGTGTTCTTACCTGACCAGAACTCTTTGTGGAGGGTCACACCTCCCACACGTTCCTGTCCTGGAGTTCCAGGACAGCTACAGTCTCCCTGCTGGTGTGTGTCCAGAAAGCTCTTCCTTAGGGGTTGTTTTCTCACAGCACATTTTGTTTTACCAAGTTCTTCCTCCTGCCCCACAGCCATTCCGTCTATCTGTATTTGGGTTGCCCTGCACTGTCAGCCATTCTCTGGTGGTGTATTTATGGGGTCTTGGTCTAAATATTATATTTTTCTACTCTTCTTCTTAAGAGCTGAATTGTAAGTAAACTTATATTTATGTTTTAAGAAAAGCTGTAAAATTGAATTCTAGTTGGGGTTTGTTTCTCTTATCTGTAATTCTATATTATAGCCATAAAATAAGACAGAGGTTTTTTAATAGACTTAGTATTTGAACATGAACGTTTTATGTTAACATTGTTCTTTTCTGGGGATATATGAGAAATTTTTAGAAGTATGTTTTATGTTAGAAATAAAAGAATGTTTCTTCTAAAAGAAGCAAATTAGAATATTTTATGCGTTCCTCATGTTAATATTCTCTATTTTTAATTGAAATGTGGTAACACTTAAAGTTCTCTTATTTTAACTTTTATTTTTTATCAGTTTTCATATTTGAGTTTATGAGTGCCAAACGCAAGTATATACAAGGTATCTTTATACCAACAACATTTCACGTTGCCTTTTAAGATTTATCTTTGATTTTGTCCTGCAGATATGAGCACACGGTATATTTTGCTACAGAAAGACACTATACTGAGCAAGCTTCACACGCTTTTTGCAATTACTGTCACCTACCTCACAAGGTGGCATTTGGGGAATGTTGTGCCAAGTATTAAAAAATGCCTCAGAGCTTAAAATGGTGAATGTGGGAAGCTGAAGATTTCTGACAAAACATTTTAGAATTGGGTTTTGTGAAGTGGTTAACTTATTTTTTTCTGGGGATATAAATTTAACTTTTTAAAAGAATCTTTTGACTTCATAAGCACCCTGTATATATTTGCATATACAATTGTGGATTGCCTTAAAAATAGAAGGACAGAGAAAGACAGGCATGGAGGTGGCGTTACTTTGTCCTGTATTGTGTGGAAAGATATGCCCTGCTTTATACAAAAATTGCCGTAGTCTGTGCTGCATGTCAAAAAGACCCTGAACTGTACTTTGAACGTTGCCGATGTTTGCCATCCATGGTGGTCGGGTTTCATGAACACTGTGCCTTCTCATCCTCACTTTGAGATCTCCCAGCAGCATGCTGTCAGTGAAAGTTCATGCATGTCCCTGTTGTTCTACACACAATAACATGATGAGGGGAATGGTTGGCTCTGGGACGGGGGACAGGTGTCACTCCAGCACTGGTCTCCTTTCATCTGCTCTGGTGATGGTACACAGTAGGAAGTCAGCTGTTGGATTGCTAACCCAGATTACTTTTCTGTTTTCTCTACTTCACTGCTGACAAGTTTAACAAACTGTGTGGCTCTCCTTCCTGCTTGGGTAAGAATAAAGGTGTCAGACTGCCTCATATGACCCCTCCCATTGCATGTTTGTTCTCTGTTTCTTCCAGTGCACTTTTCAATTAAAAATTTTTTTGTTCTTTTAGAACATATCTAAAAAGATTAGGGATGTTCTGACAGTTGTCACAACTCCAACTTTTGGCACTATGTTGGAGGAGTGATGCTCACTTTCTTAAAAGTAGCATCTCTAAAGTTCTTTACGAACATGAAAAAGGTCTCTGCTTTGGCCTGAGTTTTGCTTCTGGGCTGTCAGGTGCTTTGCTGTGAACGTTTGAAGAGCTGCCGCCTGATTGTGTCCCTGACTGCTCCTCTAGCTCCGTCAGTGTGTGGCTGTCTCCTTCGTGCCATATTGTGGCTTCACTAACGCTCCCCGTCTCGCTGCAATGTAACACATCTAACTTTTGCTTCTATCCCATTTCACTCATGTTGCAGGAACCAGGAGGGGTTGGGACCCATAGTTCATGATCGAAAATCTCAGACATTGCCTGTTTCCCGTAACAGAACAGGAATGATGCATGCCAGATTGCAGCAGCTGGGCAGCCTGGATAACTCTCTCACTTTTAACCACAGTAAGTCCCATGACATACCATCGTAACAGCAGCCATCTCATGTGCCATCTCAGAGGGGAGAGCCCCGGGCCACACCACACCACATCACCAACTCAATTTTTCTTCCAGCTCAAAGCAAGTAGGATGAAGAGCTCATGGCACAGTTTCCTTCCTTGGAGGACAGTCCCTAGGCTTTGGGAGTGACACAATGTGGAACATGCTCAACTACGGCACCAAACCTAAATGTGCTAGACCCTTGCCCCTGGTGTCAAGACAAAATTTGTCAGGTTCAATAGCCAGACATCATCCAGGGTTTTAAACATAATGTTTGGACTTATTGCTTATAGCTGACATATCCTTGGTTTTGCCCTACAACTCCTGTGAATATCTGGGACAGATTGTTCTCACTGTCCTGATACTGCGCATGTAGTTGATCAAGCATCCACATTCTGACATTCCAGTTCTGGATGGATATTAATCCTTCACTGCTGTGAAAACATAAAACCCGTGAATCAATTTGTAAGGGTGTGGAAAAGCGTCCAGTAACAAAGTGACTTTTTCTGTGTTTTCAGTGTGAGAAAGATATCAAGTGTGCTTGGAATTTCTGTAGACAATGGTAAGACTTAATCAGGTTGAAGTCTGCTTATGAGGCCATTTCACTTGCAAGCCAAGCCCTTTTTGTTCATCTTGCCTTCCTAACTTTGGGGCTTTCTAACTTCACAATAGAGATTTCTGCCAAAATATAGGAGCATATTTTTAATTTACTTTAATCAATCATTAGAGGGGACATGGCATTGTATGCTATTTCTAGAAATTTAAGTATTTTATTTTCTTAAGGGTTCCTCAAAGCAGAAAACCTAAAAGATACCAGCCATGTAGTAGCTCATGCCTGTAATCCCAGCACTTTGGGAGGCCAAGGCAGGAGGATCTTGAGGCTGGGAGCTTGAGACCAGTCTGAGCAACATAGCAGAACTCCAGCTCTACAAAAAAAATCTTTAAAATTAGCCAGGCGTGATGGTGCATTCCTATGGTTCCAGCTGGAGACTGAGATGGGAGGAACACTGGAGCCCAGGAACTTGAGACTGCAGTGAGCTATGATGATGCCACCACTGCTCTCTAGCCTGGGCAATAGCCCCGTTACCAAACAAACAAACAAACAAACAAAAAACATGCAGCACATGAAAAAAATTGTGTGATTGTTTATCACACATCCCATTTCTGTTGGTTCTTTTAGTGTAGTGTCCTCTAAAGTGTCCCATCTCCTTGCAAGCATGACATAGCCAGCTAGTTTCATCTAGACAATTACTTGTTCTCATTCCAAGTGCAGTCTTTAATATGTGGTTATTAATGTTGTCCCATCATTTCTAATCATAAGAATTCCATTCATTGTGACTTTTCATACCTCTTTTTTGATAAGAGGAAAGGCACTATTCCTAACACCTTGTGTTGATGGTAGTTCAAAGTAAAATGACTGACGAACCTAACCATAGCAGCTTCCCACTCCTCACCCCCAACAAGTTTAGATGTAAGGAGTCTCTGTAAAATTTGAGGCCTAATTTAAATAATATTATGTCAGTATACCACCCACTGAATTGGTAGCCATAAAATGCTACTTCCAAGTTCTATACTTACCTATAGAATGCACATTTGGTGACATTTAAGGCTAAAATACTTGATTTTTTCATACCTTGTCTGTTGGAGCTTTTTGTAGCCCTGTAGACAAGGAGTTGAAACAAACAATCAGGAGTTTTGTAGTTTTTAGTTTTCATTTCCTGTTTACCAAAGAAATTCAGTCCCCAGTGATGTGCAAAAACTGCTGGATTCCCTTTGCGCAGATAATTTATGTAACACGGAGACTAACTCACTATCTTACAATTTTAAAAAATATATAAGCATACCAAGTCCCTTCCTCTAAAGATAATGGTTTAGGGACGTCAGAAAACAAAAATTAAATGAATTACATGTGACTAAGTAACCACAACCCCTCAGATATGCAGCGTTCCTCCCACTGCGTGTGGGTTTGTGTGGCGGCTTGAGTGGGAGGAGGGAGGCAGCTGGCTCCTGCCGCTGCCAAAGCCCTGTTCACGGGGCTGGTCTCCTTCTCCCGGCTGCCCGCAGAGAGCCCTATCCTCCTGCCACCTCATTTAGCCTGGCATTTGCTGCCTTCGTTTGTCAGCGGCACACTATCCTCAGTCTTGGGTCCTGCTGTGCCAGTAAACAGTGTGTAGCCTTCACCTGTGTTCGTTCCTACCTCCGAATTGTCTCTGGAGTCACCGCATCTCCTCCTAGCACTCAGTTTCCATCTGTTAATGCATCTTTAATTCTCACTGTGTTCCAGCGACTGCATCCTCCTCCTCTGCTAGCTCTTTGAGTTCCAAATCCTCCACTCAGCCAAAACAGCAAAGTGAAGGGGTGTGCATTGTAGGTATACATGTGTGTGAACATGTATATGCGTGTATACATACATGTTGGCTTACATCTGTACTTGGGTATTTTATGGGAAATTTGTGGCCATATAAGTTTCTAAAAAATCCCATTTAACAATGAATATAATACCTTCTGTTGGGCCAACCAATATGATGTATACTATATGTGAGAGACTTGCCAAGAATACCCAGAGTCTAACATAAATTTCAGAAATGAATCAAAGTAGGAAGAGACCTCTGAGTCTGCCTCACTTCCTCTGAGTAGGAAAGGCTTTGTCAACCTCAGGTTGACCAGCAGGGGGCAGCAGAGGACCAAAAAACACGGAGTGCACTGTAGGTCTGTATCACACCATCCCCACACTGTCCCCACCACCTACTTATTGACAACAAGACCTGGGAAGAGGCACCACATGCACTACACATGTAACTCTAGCAAGGACTTTCCTTTATTCTTTAATTTTGCTAGGAAATAATGAAAATAACTTATCTTGCTGTGGCCAAATAGTCTTAACTATCTGCAAAACACTCTTAAAGGACAGGTTTGTTGTATCATTGCCCAAGTATGTGAAAAGCAAATCTTTAGAACATTTAGGCATTGACCTCTTTAGTTTAATTTGTATGCATTGTGTATCAATAGAAGAAATTTGTGTCAGGTGGCAAACTGAGAGTGATAGTGATATGTAGATTATTTTAAATAATAAAATAATTTTCCTCCATTATGGGAAGAAAATCAAGAGTGATAGCTGCATGTAAAATACATATATAAATCACATCATGGGGGAAAACTGCGAAGCCTTTGCAAAACTTATAAAATAACATTTCATATTTACTTTGATGGTATGTTGTGTTGTAGGAATATATTAAGTTTATTTACATGATAATTCATAATTCCTAATTGGAGGAAAGCCAGCCAAGGGGTAGGAACATGTGAAGAAAACCTATGTTTAATATAGTCCAGTCTAAGAAGCAGCTAAGATCATGGGGTTAAGTTGCAGAGAATTAGTTTTGGGACCAGTATTAGAAAGCATTTTCTGATGGAATTGCCCGTGGTGGCAGGTGGTAAGATACCTGTGAGGGCCAGGTGGGTGTCTGCAGCTGAAAAGAGACTGCTTGAGTGTCCTGGTCCCAGTCACTTAATTAAATCTGACAAGGAGCTAAAAGATGTGGCTTGTGAACCTTCATTTAGCACTGATAGTCTTTGGTGTCTATGAAGCACAAGTAAGAAAATGAATATAGGTGATCATTACCTTTACTATACCTAATATTGAATTTATGAGAAATACAGGGAATATATAGATCTTTAAGCTAAAATTAATATTTTCCAAGTTCCTAAGCATATGTAATAAATCTTTAGAAGTGGATAAAATGTTCTTGGATACTTTAAAAATATAGTTTTAAATTAGTAAATGAAATGTGTGTTTGTAAAGCTGTATCTCCTTGATTCTGGGGCATATTGCACATTTTCTAATATTTTTAATATCTGGGTTATCGTACATGTGTATTACACCTAATATTGCAGTCCTTCTTGCAATTGATAGGAACTTAGGCTGGAGAAGGCCCGGCATGTGCGCATTTGGAGTCAGTAATGTACAATGTCCTTAAAGAGGGCTTTAATTTAAAACATGTGGTACGCTTAAACCACACGTGTTCATAGATTTGTAGGGTGCAATTTGATGTGAGGGTGAGAAGCTCCGCAGGGAAGAGAGCACCAAGGACGGCGTGACGGCCGCTTCCTGAAGTACAGACTCTTACCATAGACAGTGTTCACAAGTCACTTTGAGCAAATTTGTTTTCTTAGTGTGTGAACCAGAGGGCAGATACCAAGTTATGTAATTTTTGCTTCAGAATAATACTTCTTATTCTACTCTCTATTCCTTGCCCATCTGTGAGGAAAATGTTTTTAAGCAATAAGAGTGGGATGGAAATGAACAATAGCTGTTGACCAGTTTGACATTTTACATAAATATTTGCACTCAGGAAAGCCATATACCATGAGTGAATTGATATAGTTGGGAGACTAGAATTCAGGGAATTCTTTCAGCAAGAAGATTCCTTACTTTTCAGTATTTATATTCTCACAAAACTTACTGTTTTTCTGGATTCAATTCATGGGTCTGAAGTAAAAGGTCAGAATAAAAACAAGAATTTTGGTTTTATGAAGGGTGAAGATACCCACCAAAACAGATATGGTCCCTTTGGGGATATGTATGTGGCCCCTCTTCTGTCCCAAATGTCCTCTGACATTCAGAAAAGGCATGTGACCCAGATTGGGCTTCTGTCCTGCCCACTGTGTTACCTCATGTCAGGGCAGTGGGAGGGAGGAAGAGTTTACAGAGGTGGTCAGTGTCATTGAACTGAGCTCCTCCTGTAACACGAATGTATAGAACAGTAACATTAATTAAATCTAAACATAGCAGATGACATAATTGGGGGATCTTGTCTTTGGCCCGGGAGTGTTTAAGAGGTTTGGGGGTTTTAGAATAAGTCTTTTCTCAGAGTGACAAGAGAGTGGAACTTGTGTAGAGTTGAGCAGTCAATCCAAGGGACTGTTGTGCAGGAAGCATATCCGTACAGAGTCCTGCCCCTCTGTCCCCACCAGCGGGGGTGGAGGACATCAGCGCCGGGCTGGGCCAGGCCTCAGCCCCTGGTGGGGATCAGCACAGTCCGTACCATGCTCCTTACTTGCTTGAGTCAGAGCTGTTTTAACCTGCCTTCTAAAAGTTGCTGACCCTAAATTAAGACATTTCTGTGCCTCTTGAGAGCCCCTTCTTGGATCTCCTAGCTCAGTTTCGTTTTCCCGTGTTGGTCGATAACATGGTGATTGTTGATTGACGTCTTCTGCACTTGATTTGTTCCTGGCCTGGAGACACACAGTCCCCAGTTCCTGTGATGGGGATGGCCTCTCTGTGCTGCCATTGATTCTTAGGGATTTAAAAAAAAAGATAACAGTAATTCAAGAATCCTGCTGATTTTTGAGATGAAACAGTTTAAGGAAAAGCAAAGTATAACAGATTGTGGCTAAAAGAACCATTTCTTTTAAATTCATTTACAACTCGGGCAAAGGCGGTCAGATTCTGACTTACTCTAGAGGAGATTAGACAGATGGTGTGGTGCCTTGTGGGTGGTGTAATAGCTTAGAGAAATTTTGTCATTGCCACACTTCTGTACATTTTTACATAATTATACAATAACTTAATTAGCACAGCTCATTGATTATATATATATTTAAAAGCAACATATCACCAAATTCTAATTTTTAATTGTTTTGGGCTTTCAGCCAGAAATAGGTGAATTCGGTGGGAATTCTTCAGGCCATCTCATCTAGAAAGAGAAAAGGACAGTTCTGTGTAGAGAAAGAAATTAAAACCATCAGAGCAAGTCCCTTAAAATTTAACTGGCACTCAAACTCATTTGGGGCAAATGGCAGCCTTCATTAAGGGTTCCTTTTGACATATATGATGATTTTGGTTGGTCTGATAACAGGTATTATATTTTCCCTCCTCTTACCACGGTTTGTGGTCTCTTTAACAATAATCATCTGTTTTCCTCCTTCATTGTCTCTGTATCTTACACATATCACTGAGTAAAGTCAGGCCTTGGCTTATACGAAGGCAGTGCAATTAATATTAGTACACCGGCATATCCCGCTTGCTTTTCCATGGGTAATTTCTTACTCAAAAAGCACAAATAAAAATAAATGGAAGTATCATGCTCCAGGTGTGTTATAGACCCTCACCAAAGACAGACTTTGGCTAGGCTGCAGGGTGGAAGTAATTCTATCCACAAACATGCCACCTCAGGTCCACTATAGTAAAAATAAAAGAAAAGTTGGATTAAAATGTTGCTATTATATTTTTAAAAACACTACTATAGGGTGGTGCCTGTGGCTCAGTGAGTAGGGCGCTGGCCCCATATACCAAGGGTTGTGGGTTCGAACCCAGCCCTGGCCGAACTGCAGCAAAAAAAAATAGCCGGGCGTTGTGGCGGACGCCTGTGGTCCCAGTTACTTGGGAGGCTGAGACAGGAGAATCGCTTAAGTCCAGGAGCTGGAGGTTGCTGTGAGCCATGAAGCCATGGCACTTGACCAAGGGGGACAAAGTGAGACTCTGTCTCTAAAAAAAAAAATCCAAAACAAACAAACAAAAAAAAACACCACTATAGCTTTAATGAGCCTTTTGTAGCCCTTAAAAAACATTCTGTTTTTCTAACACTTAAGTCAAAATGATGTCATGCTAGTTTATTGTCTCCCAATAACGTGTAATAATGACACAATGACGTGGGTAAGGAATTTGGAGTGTAGGATTTGTTTTTTTTTTCCATTGCTGGTCTCAAGAAAATTCCCAAGGTTTTCTTTACTTCATTTTCTTGATTTGTATACAAAGTGTCCTCCTCTCTGGAGTATTAGGAAAAGTACTTAAGTAATAAGTGCTGATTTATTTTTGCTCCTCAGAGAAAGACATTACATGGTGTTTTGTTAGATTGCCATCTTTTCTTATAATCTAGATCAGTACTGTAACATCTTTGCATTCCTGTATGTATTTCTGCTAATGCATACCATTTCATAGCTTAATAATTCCAATTGTTTGTCAAACTGCATTTATATCAATCCTAAATTGATTTTGTAGCCACATATAGAAGATTTCTATTTGTGTTTAAATTGTGTGTGATTAAATTTAAATGACAGATTCTTCAAGTCCTTTCCTCTTCCTAAACATTTCTTTCAGACAAACTGGCTTTTATGCTTTTTATTAAAGCAAGTAGAATATTCTTAGCAGTGCAGTCAACTCTTGATTATCATTTATAATTCTAGCTGATGGTACTGATCTTGATAGTGCTCCCTTAGCTCTTTTCTAGCTATGGGCCAGCACTATTCTAAGAACTTCACATATATTAACGATTTTAATTCTCACCATGAGCCTTCGAGATAGATACTGTTATTATCCTCTTTCTACAGATAAGCAAACCAACGTAGAAAGAGGCCAGATAACTTGCCCCAAAGTCACATAGCTGGGATGTCCAGAGCTGTGTTTAGAGCCTAGGTGGCTGACCTCAGCCTCATTTTCCTAACCCCACACTGTGGGGCCGTGTGCACCTGCACAGGAAGCTTGGAGAGCTCAGCCTCCCTCGGTGGAATCGCTCCATGCCTGTCTTGCTGTGAATTCTGGCTCCACTGGTTCCTGCCTGTGTGACTTTAGATAAGCCCTTTAGCCTTTCTGTGCCTCTGTTTCCTTATCTGCAAAAAGGATTTAGTAACATACAGACCTGGCTTAGTGCCTGTAGCTCAAGCGGCTAAGGCGCCAGCCACATACACCAGAGCTGGCGGGTTCAAAACCGAACCCAACCTGGGCCTGCCAAACAACAATGACAACTACAACCAAAAAATAGCTGGGCGTGTGGCAGGCGCCTGTAGTCCTAGCTACTTGGTTAGGCCTAGGCAAGAGAATTGCTTAAGCCCAGGAGCTAGAGGTTTCTATGAGCTGTGATGCCACAGCACTCTACCCAGAGCGACAGCTTGAGGCTCTGTCTCAAAAAAAAAAAAAAAAAAAAAAAACCCCGCAGGGATGGGGGCCATTTAATAAGTACAGCGCGGGGTTAGCACCCCACTGGCTGCAGAGGGCTCTGCTCCTCCAGGGCTGTTCACACTAAGCTCTCCCAAATGTCTAGGGACAGAGGCCTTCAGTGGAATGAGCACTCATGTGCCACCAGGGGGCATCAAGGCTCCAGAAAGCCTTGCTCAGATGGAGGGTCTGAGGGTGAGGGAAAGAAATCCACCCTCTGTGTTGCTGGTAGAGCACAGTGAGGACAGCATTGTGACAGGTCAGTAGTCTCGGAGTGAGATGTAGAATTGAACCCTGACTTGGCCACTGACTACCTGTGTGATCCCTGAATCTCAGAGGACTCATTTCTGGTATGG